>JPJW01000600.1:0-61686 GCA_000750755.1 Pseudogymnoascus sp. VKM F-4513 (FW-928)
CTCCGACATGCAACACGACTACTTCCTCATCACACAAGCCACTGCAACCACATACAGCATCTCCCTAACCACCGACCCCACACCTCTCTATCGTGTCGAAGTCGACACTCACCCCGCCGCCGACCCCGCCGTCCAAGTCTTCGATCTCTTCGACCCCCTTCCCCTAGCCGCCGCCCGCCTTCACCCCGCCGTCACCACCGCCACAACATGCACCAACGGCCCCGCGGGTGATAACCCCAAATGGCGGCCCATAAACCAACAGAACCACACTATGCTCCCCCTGGTCGCCATCCCAGGCATACCGCCCATAGAACGAAGTGTCCGCTGGCAGAATACGAACAAGCAATCCAAGCACCTGGAGCTGTATCTGCGCGAACCGCTGTTTGGGAAGTGGTACAACGAGAGCGACTCTCCGAGGGATCAGCTGCTGGCGCGGTTTGGAATACATGGAATGGCGTTCAGTTCGGACCGGGTGATAGAGATTAGGAGAGGAGGGGGGCTGGAGTTTGAGTTGGGGGTTTTGGTGCAGGCTTTTGCAGTGTCGGAGGCGGAAAGGAGGAAGAAGTTGAAGAAAGGGAAATAGACCCGGCCTTAAGTTTGTGTAAGGGAAGTAGTTGCGTCCCTTCTCGTTGGAGCTTTTCTTTTGATTCCCTGGATGGTTATCTCTGGAATATCTCGAGCCATATAGCGGTGGAATCAGAGACGTTTGCATATACGGAGATCCTTACGGTCACAGCAGGCATACAATGGAGTTCGATCGATGATTGATTCATGTTTATTTCATTGCTACTACGCAACTACTCGTCAACGCGCCAAAACACCCATATTTTGTATACGTTATTTGTTTTTCCTAACCACGCGCCATCCAAATTACCAACATCTTCTCATTGTCCATATTCGTCATCACAGCAGAGACCAGCTAAGGCCTCGCCGTGCAGAGAATCATTCAGTACACATTTAAGCGTAAAGCTTCTTCTCGTAGCTCTCCATGTGGATGCCACCCTCGACCTGGGCACTGGCCGAGCGGAGCTCGAAGCGCGTGGTGCCAGCGGCAACCGAAGCGTGGAGCTCAGCCAAGCTCTTGGAGCCCATGTCCTGCAAGCTGTGTTTCAAACCGGTAGACAGGTAGGGGACGAATTTGGTGATCGGGCCACGGTGGGCAACCGCGCCGGAAACACCCTGGGCGACGAGGACGCTGTCGCCCTCGGAGAAATAGCGGGCAGTGCCGGCGTTGCTGGCCTGGCTGTTGGCAGTACCAGCACCGGCCTTCTTGTCTTGCATAGCGTCGATGGAACCCATGCCACGGTAGGCCTTGACGAGTTTGCCCTCGCGGGAAACGAAGGAAGTTCCTGGGGACTCGGAGGTACCAGCAAGGAGACCACCCATCATGATGGTAGTGGCACCGAGAGCGAGACCCTTGACGATGTGGCCAACGTTTTGGATACCACCGTCAGCCATGCAGGGGACGCCGAAGCGAGCAGCGAACGACGAAACGTTGTAGACGGCTGCGGCCTGGGGACGGCCAACTGCCATAACTTCCTGGGTAATACAAGCCGAGCCGCTGCCCATGCCAATGCGGAGACCATCGACTCCGGCAGCAATGAGAGTAGCAGCCTGCTCGCGGGTAACGACGTTTCCGCCGATAACCTGGACACCCGGGTACTTCTCCTTGACGAACTTGATCATCTCGACCTGGTACATGCTGTTGCCCTGAGAGCTATCCAAGACAACGATGTCGAGGCCGGCTTCGGCAAGCTTCTCCAGGCGCTCCTTGTCCGCGGGACGGGTACCAATGGCAGCCGCACAGATCAGCTGCTTGGAGTCTGGGAGCTTCGAGGCGTTGGGGAAGTGGAGGTTCTTGGTGAGATCGGAACGAGACACCATAGAAACCAGGTTACCGGCCTCGTCAATGATTGGGAGCTTTCCCTTCTTGGACTGAGCCAGGATGGCGTTGGCCTCGGCGAGGGAGGTGCCCTTGGCAGCAGTGATGAGATCGGTGACCATGACAGATGAAACTGGCTTCTTGGTGTCCTCTTCGAATTGGATGTCTCTGTTGGTGACAATGCCAACGAGCTTGGAGCCGAGCTTTCCGTCCTCTTAAAAAACAATCGAGTTAGCAAAATTCTTTACTAAAACTTGAAAGCTTTGATAACATTGTGTTTCCAGTCATACATAGAATTTCTCCCCACGATCTTGCGATCGACTACGGATGAACGAAAGTTATATGGCATTGTTTTGATAATCATAATGGAGGTGCAGATAAATGAGATTGTTATAAACATACCAGTAACTGGGAAACCACCGAAACCCCATCTCTCCTTGAGGGCCTTGACCTCCTCGACAGTTTGGTTCTTGTTCAGAACAACTGGGTCGAGGATGAAACCGTTCTCGTAACGCTTGACCTTCTGGACCATCTCGGCCTGTTCGTCTGGAGAGCAGTTGTGGTGGATGACACCAAGGCCTCCCTGGAGAGCCATGGCGATGGCCATCTCGTGTTCAGTGACGGTGTCCATGGGGGATGAGACGAATGGGGTCTTCAGGGTGATCTTCTTGGTGACGGGTGACTCAAGAGACACATCTGAGGCGGGGAATCCAATGTAACCGGGGAGAATAAGAAAATCGTTATACGTGAGGCCTCCGTTCTTGTGCGAGTCGAGCAGACTCTCCACATCGAGGCCATCGAGCTCCTTATACTCGTTCTTCAAGACCTCCAGGGCCTTGGAAGAGTCCAAAACCGCATCGCTTTTTGGGAACGACATGGTAATGCGGGAAAAGTTAAATAAAAAGTCTAGTAGTAAGACGGGGTATAATAAAGAGATAGTCGACGTCGGTTTGGATGGTATTGAAACGTATGGTCGACGGGTTGAAGTTACCTTCTCCCAAGAGAGAAGAAAAGAAGAGAATCAGACGGCGGCGAAGTGGAAAATATAGTAATCGGTGTGAGTGGCGCTAGCAGAAAGTTTGCGGCGGCAATTGCCCTCACCGCCTGCCGTAATCAGAATCGTATGTGTGGTGGTGATTACTCAGAGCAGCACTGTTGTGCCTCCGGTATCGTCCTCACAACAATAATTGTAGCTGCTGTTGCTGTTACTATGGCTATAAGAGTATATGAGAATTATAAGATAGTTGACGCGGCAGTGAGGGTGCAATTGGAATAGCTGCACTTGAGATTGAAAAGGTACTTATTTCTACACACAATATGTATGTAGTAGTAAGTACCGCTTGAGTTGATTTAAAAAAAGTACGTAACAATACACCTATATTATGCGTGTAAGCAAGTATCTTTTTATCCGTAGCCTAGAATCTATGGGGTTTGCAGAAAACGAAGCTCTTATCGGCTTATCGACTTGCGCCGTTGTCGCAGCTGTGTTAGCTGTAAAATTAGATACTTATAGTTACACACATAATAATATGTCTAACAAAGTACCACGCTTATAATTTTCGCGACCGGCAGATAGGTTTCACCGCTTTCCGAACGCGGAAACGTGGTTGCCAGACGCACGGTTGGCTTTGTTTACATCCGTCGATCACTGTTGACCTGCATCGTCAAATAGGGCTACTTCGTACAACTGTACTGCCGACCTTGCGGCTCCCATTACCTCACTTCCTCTTCTCCCCGCTCTGGTTGAAACTTCCTACGCAGCATCGCATTCAGCTTCAACTTGCTCAATTTAATCAGACGCTCACGCGCCTGCTTCTCATTTCACTTCTGCGCTGTGCGCTCGCTATTAATTACCGGCCCATCCACCGCTACACGTCTACACCGTCTCCCCGAGGGGTAATCACAAGTCACAAGCCGAAAGCGATGCAAACGCCTTGATGCGGCCATAATTCGCGACCTATCTTTGAAAGAGAACGGCATCCCGGACACAATATACACCATATACAGGACGTGATGTCGTACCGTCACCCTCTACAGCAGATACAGGCAAATGATTACTCGTCGCAACTCGCAAAACGCCAACCGTCGACCGCCTCGACATCGTCGTCGGCCTACTCTCATCCCTCAGAAGCTTCATATCTAAGTCGCACAAGCACCATATCATCAACTGCATCAAGTGGATACCAACAGCCTGCGCATAAACGGGGTCTCAGCGAAGTTAAAGGCATGGCGCCAACGGCAGATCCACGACCCGGCAGCTCTGGAAGAGGCTTCAGCACCCCAAACTCAGAAGACCCATTTCAGAGTGTGCGCCTGTCTCTACGCCCACTTCCCCAGGTACCTGCACAGACATGTCCATCGCCGCCTAGTAAACAACTATTTCAGCACTCGAGAGGACAAAGCCTGGATGTGAAGCCCATGTACAATGACGTTTCTGCCTCTCCGCCTCCAAAGCGGACAGGCGCGCTGAGGCCAAACTCTATGTTATTGAGTCGCGCCGATTCAACCAGAACGGTGCGATCTAATTCGATGCAGCCAAGCTCGCAGCTGTCGCCATTACATACGCCTGTGGCCGCACCGGACCTTCAGAGCCTTGGGAAATCATCGACTGGCCATCTCCGCACTCTGTCGAAATTTGCAGAAGTATCGTCACCGAATGAGTTTGCGATCAGCTCACCCGCACAAGAAGTCGCAGGATTACACGGTAGGAGGAGACTTCAGAGGACGGACAAAACAGCAAATGGTGGGAGTGCTGTCGCTCTCAGCAACGGTACAGGGTATAGTTGGGAGGGGCGAAACTGGATGGATAAACAACGTCAATTTTTGCAAGCCTACGAGTACCTCTGCCATATCGGAGAAGCAAAAGAATGGATCGAAGATATCATCCATCGACCCATACCTCCGATTGTCCAGCTGGAGGAAGCCCTCCGTGACGGGGTCACCCTTGCTGAAATTGTCGAAGCTCTCCAACCAGACAACCGGTTTCGCATATTCAGAAATCCTAAACTCCAATATCGACATTCTGACAACATCGCTATATTTTTCCGATTTCTCGGCGAGATTGAGCTTCCGGATCTCTTCAGGTTTGAGCTGATCGACCTATACGAGAAGAAAAATATCCCCAAGGTCATTTACTGTATTCATGCTCTAAGTTGGCTCTTATACAGGCAAGGCGTAGTTGACTTTCGCATTGGGAACCTCGTTGGTCAGCTGGAATTCGAGCACCATGAGCTCGAAGCGATGCAAAAGGGGCTTGACAAAGCTGGCGTCAGTATGCCGAGCTTTGGGAATATGGGCGCAGATTTTGGCGTCCCAGAGCCGGAGCCTGAGCCCGTCGAGTCAGAGGAAGACAGGATCGATAGGGAGCTTCACGAAAACGAGCCAGCAGTTATAGATCTTCAAGCACAAATACGTGGCGCCCTCGAGCGAATGCGACTTGCCAACACTATGGAGAAGCTGTGGAACTCGGAAGATTGGCTAGTCGACTTGCAGTCACGCATTCGAGGAGATTTCTCCCGCCAAATCATAGATTACCGCCTCAGCATGCGACGATTCGCTGTTAACTTGCAAAGTGCGAGCCGAGGATTTATTCTCAGGAAGCAATTGATGAATAGAACCGAATTTTTCAAGAACAGCGAAGCTGAAATACTGAAGCTTCAGAGTCTGTTCCGGGCAAGGAAAGTTCGGGCCGAGGTATGCATAACTAAATCTCAGTTAAAAAACGAGTCTTTTGCTGTGAGAGACGTTCAAGCTGCTGTTCGAGGGTTTTTGATGCGGAAGAGGATGGAACAACAACATAAAGAGACGAGGAGTGTGGCTACTCCAGTGCGCGGCTTGCAAGCCTCAATCAGGGGAATGCTACTACGGGCAACCATAGCAAACGACCATCACATCCTCGACGCCGAAACAGCATCTATCGCCTTGATACAAGCAAACGCCAGGGCAATGCTGACCAGAATCCAGGTGTCTAGGCAAAAACAAGCACTCCAAGCTTTCACTGGGATTTGGAAAGCACTACAGGCTATGTCTCGTGGACACCTATTACGAAACCAGATTGCATACACTAGGAAAGAACTGAAAGCGCAGTCACCAAGTATAGCTATGTTCCAAGCAGCTATTCGAGCTTCGGCAGTTCGAAGTGAAACAGCGAGGATCCTTGCCGCTTTCGAAACCGAAGAGCCAACTATCATAGATGTTCAATCATTGGCCCGTGGAATGATCTCGAGACAAAGGATTGCAGCCCAGCGTGAGGCTCTCAACCGCCAAGCGGCAAATATCACCAAGCTGCAGGGCTGTGCAAGAGGTTTCCTTTCCAGAGCAGCTAATGCAGACCTTCGCGCCGATCTCTACTCGAACAGTCCCGCGATAATCCAACTCCAGGGTCTTATTAGGGCCATGCTGCATCGAAACGTTATTGGGACCTTGCTGGGAGAGCTCGAGGACGAGGAAGACTCCATCGTTGCCTTTCAAACTGCTGCACGAGGCCTATTGGTCAGGGCTAAGTTTGCCGAGAAGCAAAAGTTCTTCAAGGAGAATATGCAAAAGGTCATCAAAATCCAAAGCTTTGTTAGAGGACGTCTCCAAGGAGAGGCTTATAAGAGCTTGACCACCGGCAAAAATCCACCCGTCAACACTGTCAAGAATTTTGTCCATCTATTGAATGATAGCGACTTCGACTTCAACGAGGAAATCGAGTTCGAGCGGCTCAGGAAAACTGTCGTGCAGCAAGTCAGGCAAAACGAGACCTCTGAGCAATACATCGAGCAGCTGGATATTAAGATTGCGCTACTTGTCAAGAATAAAATCACTTTGGACGATGTGATGCAACATCAGCGAAACTTTGGCAGTCATGCCAGTAACCTGCTCCCAAGTACAGCAATGTCGTCAGGGAACCACTTTGATCTCAAGGCACTCAACAAGAATTCGAGGAAGAAGCTAGATACGTACCAACAGCTTTTCTTCACCTTGCAAACCCAACCGCAGTATCTGGCACGTCTCTTCCGTATGGTCCGCGAGCAAGGAATGGCGGAGCAGGAGTCAAAGCGTGTCGAGACATTGATGATGGGTCTGTTCGGGTATGCGCAAAAGAGACGAGAAGAATACTACCTCTTAAAGCTTATTGCGCGATCTGTCAAGGAAGAGGTGGACGGTGCTCACTCCCTACAAGATTATCTCCGAGGCAATTTCTTCTGGACCAAACTCCTGTCCAACTATACTCGATCACCGCGAGACCGAAAGTTCTTGCGAGAGCTCTTGGGCCCTCTTATCCGCGAGAATATCATCGATGATCCTGCTCTGGATTTGGAGAGCGATCCGATGCAAATCTATAGGTCCGCGATCAATAACGAGGAACTTCGAACAGGACGGCCTAGTCACAGGCCACTTGACGTCAGCCGCGAAGTTGCTATTAAGGATAAAGAGACGCGCGACTTATTCATCGATCATCTCCGAGATCTCAGAGAGATCTCAGATCAGTTCCTTCTCGCATTGGAAGAGACTCTTTCGAAAATGCCGTATGGTATTCGCTTCATTACGCAACAACTGTTTGAATGCTTGTGCGAAAGATTCCCTGGCGAAAAACAAGCCTATATTCTCCAAGTTGTTGGTCAATGGGTATTCCGTTCATATATTCAGCCTCCACTGACATCGCCACAAGAAGTTGGCGTTGTAGAGAGGCAGTTGACGCCATTGCAGAAACGCAACCTTGGAGAAGTAAGCAAGGTGCTGTGCCAAGTTACCACTGGCAAGCTCTTTGGCGGCGATAATATTTATCTTCAGCCCCTAAATGCCTATGTCGGGACTGCCATTGAAAGAATGGGTATCATATTTGCCGACTTGATTGATGTTCCTGACGTGGAGCAAACCTTCGATATCGACGAGTTCAACGACCTGTACTCGAAAACCAAGCCGACACTATACATTAAAATGGCAGACATCTTTGCCATACATAACCTGGTGATCAAGGAGCTCCCACAAATATGCCCCAATAGGGACGATATGCTCCGAGAGATTATCCAGGAACTTGGGAGTGCGAAGAACAATGAAATAGAGTGGTCGGGTGTGACATCGTCCGAGATCCAGATGACACTCAACCCCAAACTCCACGATAACGATGACCCAGAAGCTGAAGTTAAGGCTCTGTTTATGGAAACCAAACGCTGCGTCTTATATATCATCCGTGTCCAATCCGGGCCCAATCTTATGGACATCCTTGTTCGGCCGATTACTCGCGAGGATGACCAGAAATGGAGAGCTCTCGTCAGAGAAGAATTTGCTGCCGGTAGCAATACTCGCGGCGCATACTCAGATGCCAACATGATGGATATCACCTCCATGCCATATTCTGAGCTAAAACGTACAGCACTGGAGAACATCATGCGCTTGGAGACACAGTTCGGCCGTATCTCGCGGCATAACCAATACCAAGATCTTCTCAATGCTATCGCCGTGGATATTCGCACAAAGAGCCGCAGGCGGATTCAAAGGCAGCGCGAATTGGAAGGTGTCAGGCTTACCCTGGGCAACCTTCACGACAAGGCAGCCTGGCTAGAACAACAACGGAAGAGCTACGACAACTACATTGAGCAAGCCATGATGACGCTACAAAACAAGAAAGGGTACGTTGTTGCATTGTGCCTTTGCCCTATATACTTTTACTAATATTTCGCAGCAAAAAACGATTCCTCCTACCATTCACCAGGCAATACAACCACGAGCGTGAACTCCAGAGAACTGGACGTCAGCCTAAGTTCGGCTCTTTCAAGTACTCAGCACGCAATCTTGCCGACAAGGGTGTACTCGTCTCATGGGCAGGGTACACAGAAAAGCAGTACGAAAAGATCAACGTTACAATCTCCTGTGATGAGGTCGGCATATTTTTTATCGAAGGGAGCTTGGGCAGCATTCAAATACCGGGTGCCAGCGCTCAGGTTCCTTTAGAAGACTGCTTGAGCGCACAGTTCAACAATCATCAATTTATGAACTTATTCGAGGGTGGACTCAAGCTGAATGTCAACTTGTTTCTGCACCTTATTTACAAGAAGTTCTATAGATCGACGGAGTAGTCTGGCTGTGCGCTGTCTGGTTGGGACTGGGACCGAGAACTTTTACGAGTAGCTGATGAAGTGAAGATGACTTTTTTGTTTTATTTTTGCATAGCCTGGTTTGTGTGGAGTTTGGGCGTGGGTGGGAGCTGGAAGCTGGGAGCTGGGCTGCTAGAGGTTGGTGGGAGAGATGGGATGGGATGGGGTGTTTTATTTGTCTTCGTTCTTATACGAAACTATGATTTAGTCTGTACATACCCCCTTTTTTCTTCCAGGGCCATTATGGGATGGAGTGATGGATGGGATAAAGGAGGTATTTGGTTATACATTATATGAAATGAAGAAGTTTTTATGTTAACTGTTTTGCCTGTCCTGTATCGTGATTCTGGTTTACTGTCAAGGTAGGACGCACTCTGCCGTGCACATGTTTGATATATTTGGCCTTCAAAACCCTTGCATATTCACATCTGCAGAACAGTGCCGGCGAACAAAGAAGTCTTGATATTTTGGAAAGGTCTACATGTCGTTTATATTGGAAGTATTAAACCCCATGACTCCCATGATTTGAAACATCTGAGCCGGAAACAGAGTCTCATTCTCCAACACCCAGTTTGAAATATCGCCGTCAAAGATGCATCCCACCATGGAAAGGCATGGCTGCTCTCGGCGTTGCCATTGCGACTATGACGATGATTTATGCTACGAGGAACGATATGTCAACTTCGACGATGGCTACAAACGCCAATATCACTATCACAAAACCCAACTCTACAAATCTCCGCAGCGCTATCGACAAAATTTCCACTACTACAGTGGCGACGCATATCTTCGATCACATTCACCATATTACTACCACAGCTATCGTGCCGGGGATGAGTCATTCGCTCCGCGTTTCTTCGAAGATGAATATCATACCGGAAAATTGGTGGATGAATATGCAAGCCCTGTTGGCTGGTTTCATGAACACCTGATATCGAGAGCTGGGAGGGTGGTTGCGGCAGGTACGGTTCGTCTGTGGTGTGGCTTACGACGCACAACTACATTTGATCCTCGAGAGCGACGGGATGGCGGGAGAAGAATTTGATATGGTAGTGGGGAAATATTGGTCTGTTGGATACAATTTCGGCCTGGGGAATAAATGGAGGTTATGGAGTCTTGGCGGTGAAATTGTGTGTAGGTTTCTTGGGGGTTGGATGTCCGAGAAAGGCTTGTGTTGACCTGAAGCTCTCAAAATTCGGTGATATTTCGGGTTGAAACAGAGTCAAAATGGAGTGGTATTTCTTCAATAGTATATGTGAATTCTGTGATTCTTTGGTCTGAAACGAATGGCCTTAACATGGGAATGATATAGTGTGTGAAAGAATCGTGAGATGAGTCTGCGGAGGTTATATATGCTTGACAACACAGTGAGTGGCATTCCAGTGACAAATAAGTGTCATCAATCTGATTCAATAGTCTTAATCACCTGTCTTCTCTATGTTTGTAAATTAACTATTTAAATTCGTCGACCAGCTATCACTTCATCTTCCACAAACTCTTCACTCAAGCTCACGAACGGTATATGCCCATTCTTCCACCCTACAATTTACCTACAAAGTCTACCAAACAAGTCTGAAACTAAAGCAAACCCCACCACTATGCCTACTTTTCCCCAACGGCTGTCGGAGGTGTTTGATATTGGAGATGGACGATTTCCTGGCCGCGTTCGGATGCCCACAACAACTCTCATGCCTTTTGGAGGTGCGCGCGCGAGTCTGCGTGAGAACTTGAGGCTGGATGATTTGAGGCGCAACAGACAACCAGAAAGCTGTCTTTGCTGTGTAGTTATGTGAAATTGGGTTTATGTGGAGAGGAGAGGGTGGAGTGTAAGACTGGAACCGTGGGGGCTGGCATCTAGGGGGCTGTTTGCTACAGCCACCCTATCTTAACCTTCTGTCTGCACAACTATTTCAAAATTCACCTTCACGGACCTTAACTATAAACAAATACAAACAGGACTTTGTGTCCTCAACCAAACCTACACCGACTATTCTGCTACAGAGTGATCACAATGAGCACTGAAGATTCTTGTGACGACAAGGTTTTGCGAGGTGCAATGAGGTGAGCTCTTGAGTTGGAATGAAGCAAAGTCAACTTCTTGCAATTGTCGCGACTGGTAGTACTTGTCTTCTCCCAACAGCCACACATATTAACTTTATCCCAGTGACTGGCTCTGACGTTGTCAGCGTTGCAAAAGGTGCCATGCAATGCGCACTTGATCGTGGAACGAAACCAGATGTGTTGATCAATATTGCCGTTGAAGGTAAGCAATAATATGTGTTCTCTTCAAAGATCAACTCCTGACTTCAATATAGTGGCATTTAAGAATTGCAGCCCACGATCGACGAAGAGATATCCTTCAAGAAGCCAAGCCTCGGGGGCAAAGAGAACGAGAACGTAAAAAAGCCAGCCATTTCAGCCGGTGGTGCTATTAAATGTATTACTTACTATTGTTGCATCACAGTTTCATTCTTTTAACTGCTATATAGTTGGAGCTGGGAAACAAACCTTGACACCTAAGCGCGCTGCTTCCACCGAAAAGGCCCCGCAAAAGAAGGCCAAGACGACTCATACGCCGGCAGTGGACTCAGACGATGAACAAATGGTTACGCTCTCGGATCCCAGTGAATAACTGAGAGTCAAAGCAAAGAGTAACTGGCGCAATCGTTGGCAGCTTTCTACATCCCAATAAGAACATTGAATCAAAATATTTTCTTGAAAGCTTCCGGTAGTGACAATGCAGGAAGACAGTAAGGCCCAATCATAGTTTAACACCTCTAGGGTTCATTTGAAGACACCCACTGATTAATGCCCGTCCTATCGAAAGTCTTCAACCGCCTTTCTTTGCAATTTCCCGCCTCATTTAAAGACTCCTAGGCCCTCATTCGTATCATTGCATCTACGCTGCTTTCTCCAAGCGTCTCTCCCTGCAATCCACAACCTCATCTTCATTTTGGTGCTCATGGTACTTGCACCAATTCTCTTCCCCCCAATTCAACGGAAACTTCATCCGCCCATCCTCCAGTTCCCTTGTCTTTCGAATTGCTGCAATAGCTACTCCATTCCAGAATGCTGCAATAGCCACTCCGTTCCAAAAAGCTGATGCCTCGTGTGCTTCTATAATACTCCATCGTTTGAGGTCCGTGATGTGCAAAGCAACCGCATCTTCTAGGAGACATTTTAATTTTGAGCCTTCCGTAGAATTTGCATATATTAGGGGTACGTTGCGAGTGATGGTTTTCTGAAGAAGTCCGTCTTTGTCGACAAGGCGTTCCAGGTAGTCGCAAATCTGATCAGCGACGTAATTTTTAAATTGTCGTGAAATCAGTATCTCGGCGAGTTGATAACATTTGATCAACTGACCAAGTGTCTCTGAAGTATCTTCCAAATCAAGGGCTTTTTGGCTCGAACGGGGTGGTGCAAAGTCCTCGGCGTTATTGATGTCGCCTGCCGAGATCCACACCAGAAACATAGTAAAGATGTCTACAGAGACATCGGGGAGTTGTTTAATGAGCACAACCTTGCCAGAGTGGTCTTTTAATTCGCCGCCTATCAAGTCCGAGTTTTCGCAGACGGTGCGCTGGGGTATCTGCAGCATGTGTTTCTCTTTGCCGACAATGAAGATAACGATGCTCTCTATTTCAAAATCCGATCTGAATCGTGTTACTATTCATAAGTTTGATAGAAGGAGAGCGTGTATATTTGCTTACGTGGTGAGCTTTTCTTTCTTAGTAGGCGGTTCTGCAGGAGGTTCGGACAGTGTGGTGTCAGATGACTCGATGGATATGAGAGAGGATGGCATATTTGTGAGGACTTGATGGTGAGAGGAGGATAAGTATTCAAGGTGGAGATGCTGTGTTTGTAGGAATTCACTAAAGGGCTTTGACCAATTCGAGTCTTGTGAACAAGGTCCAGAAGTAAAATGTAGAACGTAGACAACTGTGTGAGTAAACTTCACCTAGTGGGACGAAGGAAAACTGAACTGGACTGAGAGATCTTCAACTCCAGTAGCCCTGCCTGTTTTGGCACCTTTGTACTGGCCAAATATCCCAAAGCTTATTGCGGTGAGTAAGAAAAACACGGAATAGGAAGCTGAGAAACTAAGCCCGTTTACCCAAGCAAAAAAAATGCAAAAGACCCATCAGATCTCATTGTTTTGAGATCTGATGGTAGAAAATCACTTGATTTTACTTGGGGGATTGATTAAATCACTTGATTTTGATTTCTGGGAGTCGAACTGGTAACCTCTTTATTCATTCCTTGCCCTGGCCAGATTGTCCTGACAGTGGTACTCCCACTGCGCCACTGTGCCGCTTGATTTGAAGGCGGCTAAAGTTGGCTTATAAAGGGTTGGCGAGGAGGGTGGTTGCTCAAGGCAGGGAATCCCCACACCTTTTGTTGGACAACAGCAACTGAAAGAGAACGTGATAGATTTGACGTCGTTATAAAGAAATGTTTAAACTGATCGTTATGTAGCCAGGTTTACATAGATGCACACTGACGGACTAGTAAGAGAGCTTTCACAACAGGCCACGGCTGGTGGCCGAAACGCTGAAGCTGTAATTGCTGGGGACGGCAAAATCTCACAGGGGCATGACAACGACAAGGAAGTATAAATCAAGTTTGATATATTCAAAGACTTACTTGCTTACTTACATAACAGACGTTTGTTTTTGTACAATATAGTGGTGGGTGGTTCCTTGGATGTCGTCAGTTTTAGCTCTGCGGGGATGATAGTCGGCGGCTGCTTCCCGCTGCGGGCCCAGCCGCGATTCAACATAACGACAACCATAAGTCAGTACAATAAAGAAGGTGATGTGCCCCAATATATCTTGTTTGAACAATTTCTGTATTACCTATCGGTTATCTAGGTATCCCGGGTATCCTCCCTTTTTGCCTCTACCATGCTCCCGTTTCCCAATTTTCCATGTTACATTACTATGCCAAGTGCAGTATTCATTAACATCGTTCCGACTGGTTGCGCTCTATTCCCAGCCTCAAATCACCCAAATGTTGTTCCTCCGGTTCCACGGCCAAAATTGGAGTAGCCAAGGCCGGTGCTCAGCCTCCTTCCGCGCTCCCCCGGCCCAATACTATTCCCTCGGATACCAACCGGGCTACTCATTCTCCGTTGTACAGATTCTCCAGGGACACCAAGTCTACGTTGTGTACCCTCCAACGACTGTTCCACCGTGTCAATCGCTTCTTCATCGTCCGACGTCTCATAAAGCGCCTCATCTCCTGCGATGATGGTGCCTGCATCGTCATCATCATCAGCGGCCAAGAGCTCCTCCTCATCACTCTCGTCCTCGTCATCGCTTGCCCTGTTGAACCCGTCCATCTCAACTAACATAAATATCGGAATAGCACCAAGGATCGCAATGCCACCCAGCATCCACCACGCCACGATAACATACCCCCTCTCCAACCCCCAAGAGAATGCCGCGCCGGCGAAGAATGGCCCCGCTGCACGACCAATGGCACTCACGCTCGTGGCAACCCCGTTCAACGTCCCAAGCAACCTTAAGCTCGCCGCAGAATTCGTCAGCATGATGGTACTACATGGGAACATGAAGATACCACAGAACGCTTTGACAATCATCAAGCCAAACATCGCAAGCTGTTGATGGATCGGGTTTTGGATAAGCGCAGTGTATGGCGTGACGAACATGACGGATGGGACAATGACCGCACCTACGCGGTAACACCGTAGCACGCCAAACCGCCGCACCACGAGCGGGAAAACGAAAAACTGCACGATGCCGCTACATATTCCATATGCGGTAAAGAGAGTCCCTATGCGGGAGGAGGAAATGCCGAAACCCCCACTGAATTTGAAGGGCAGGTTCGTGTTGGATGAGTCGGGAGTCTGCCGGGGGTGATGCATGAAGATTGGGAGAAGTTGGTCCATCGCCATGCTGTGGAGGGCGAGGATGGCGTAGGAGAGGAGGTTGAGATTTGATTGCTTATTGAAGACTTCCCAGACGGAGGGGCCCGCTGCTTGCGGCGTCTTGGGTGCTTGCCATGTGGTGTCAAATGGCTTGCTGGAAGAGTGAGAGTTACTGCGGGAGTGGGTGTTGTTGAGCAGAGCTGCTCCGAGCTCATCGTCATCATAATCACGGTTCCGCTTCTTCTTGCGGGCCTTGACACAGCGAACCAGTCTCTGGCCGATATAAATCCCATAATCGGGTTTGTTCTTGCGAGTCTCCAACGTCTCATGCAGATAGAGGAACCCGACAACAATTCCGATGGTAAAGAAAACGGCTGCTATCAAATTGGGCAGCGCGAAGGGAAACTTTATGAGCAGTTTGTTGTTGCCGAAAAGTCCAGGTAGATTGACCGCTGGAGAAGCAAAGAAACCGCCAAAAGCCGGTCCCAGGATACTGCCAAAGCTCCATACCAGAGGCATGACTGAGAACGCACGGGGTTGAAGACTCCTTTCAGGAACCATTTCCGCAACCATGGTACGAATGATACCAACTGCTTCTAGTTAACTTGTGCACTCCGGACATGGGGACTAGACACAACTAACCATTGCCGTTTCCTCCGCCAGAGAGTGCTCTCGCAATAATAGCCCACGTGAGGGACGTCGAGAACCCCCACAAGATACTCATGATCATGGTCGAGGTAAGCCCCAACAGGATCACTGGCTTCCGGCCAAACATGTCGGACGCTCTGCCCCATATTATGGCCGTAACAC
This sequence comes from Pseudogymnoascus sp. VKM F-4513 (FW-928), assembly GCA_000750755.1. Lineage (NCBI taxonomy): Eukaryota > Fungi > Ascomycota > Leotiomycetes > Thelebolales > Thelebolaceae > Pseudogymnoascus > Pseudogymnoascus sp. VKM F-4513 (FW-928). The sequence continues at coordinate 15,665 of JPJW01000600.1, forward strand.
ACTGGCTCAAACTGAATACAGCACTTGTGATTCCTAAAGTTGTGTGAGATTCTTGTTCCATATTTCAAATGTTTCACGCGGGAAGGCTGTGGGGTCTTACCTGCCCACTTTGCTACCTCTTGCTTTTTGACCCCGAAACTTTCGATCATTTCTGGCTTTTTGAAGTTAGCAATGTGAGCAAGATTAAATCGATATGGTTTGAGAATTCAAAAAGGAGATGGGCAAGATTCATCATACCAGGTAGGGAAAGACGCTCGTTGCCGCGATTGGCTCTGCGAACCTACATATTGCTACCAAGGATATCAGCGATCGGCAAACCATAAAGGAATGAACGGTGCAGATTTACCCAGGATAATCAGCTGCTGCACAGGCAGTTTTGGCGGACGGCTAGGCATCTTCGTCATCCTAATATCGCCTCAGGACGACAGCGGATGAAGTTTTTGGGTGCCCTATGGGCGTCTCGTATACGCGACCACTACGCTTCTGGGGTGCATGGAAGGAAGGCAAAATGGTTCTTTATGGAGAGTATGGCAAGGTTGAGCACAAAGATCAAAGCCAGTTTAGCTATAAGATTATTATAGATATATGTTTATAGATGCAAACAGGCAGTACAGGAACGAAAACACGACAAGTTCAAAGAAGAGGAGGAGGGAGGAAGGGAGGAGGAATGCTGGAAGGAGCTGCGAGGAGCTAGAAGAAGATATCACGTCACGTGACGCTTGAGAAAGATGACTCTATGATCGGGAAGTTTGCCCCAAAAGTCCGTCTCTCACCCCGAAATCGGATTACCTAAAAGAGGGGGAAATGGTGGGGTTTTATGGTCACGTGATGCACCAACTCCCACTATTTGCACCATTTGCAACCAATGATAAGGCGTGATTGAGCCGTTCAGCCGTGTCAGCCAATCATGGCATCCTGTCAAAAGCTTGAATGGCCACCCTTTAAGACACCATACCAATATAGGCTAGCGCACAGTGATAAGGTCGCACTGATTGCTTACAATTACAGCGGAACGGATAATATGCAGATGCCGAGGCCGCTACAGCCAGCCAGGTACTCCAGTACTTCCTGTGCTACCTAAATACATGTTACATGTATTTACCACCAAGGCTAACGAGCTTGGGAAGGTCCAGCTGAATGCTCACACTACCACCCCTCACAATTGCGAATTCACTACGGATCACTATTCACTGATCGTCACTTCATTCCGCTTCCGCTCTCATATTGCGGGCATTGTGCCTGGCTATATATCTTCCTCCTTGCCCCTCCCCTCACTTGAGGTTCATCCATCGCTATCATGGCTCCCGATGACCGAACACCCCTCCTTGGAGCTTTCTCGACAGCTCAACCAGCTCGAGCTGCCCAGCAACAAAGGTCTCCGGCTGCTGTCCGCCGTCGATTTGCATATATCGCCACAGGCTCGCTAGCTATTGCCTTTGTCGTCTTTGTCCTGATTCCAGCGGCCTTTATCCCCCGCATCCTCGATGATCTCGTGCCTTCCCACGGCAAGTTCCAGTACGCCGAGCTCGAGGATATCCTTCTGAACAGCCCCAGCACGGAGAAGCTGTCGGAATGGAGCAAGTACTACACCTCGGGCCCTCATCTGGCCGGGACAAACCTCAGCCAAGCTGTTTGGACACAAGAGAAGTGGAAGGAGTTTGGCATTGAAGACTCAAGTGTCGTTCCCTACGAGGTTTACCTGAACTACCCTCTCGGACATAGACTTGCCCTCTTGGAGAAACCCAGCAAGGGACATGCGAATGAGGATGAGGCGTCATGGAAAGTCAAGTTTGAGGCTTCTTTGGAAGAGGATGTTCTGGAAGAGGACCCTACAACTGGCTCCCCGGATAGAATTCCAACATTCCATGGTTATTCCGCCAACGGCAACGTCACCGCACAATATGTCTATGTCAACTACGGTACATACCATGACTTTGAGGACCTTATCAAGGCAAATGTCACCTTGAAGGGCAACATCGCCATCGCAAGATACGGCCACGTCTTCAGAGGCCTGAAGATCAAGCGTGCTCAAGAGCTGGGCATGGTTGGCGCCGTTCTTTATACTGACCCTGGCGATGATGGGGCCCCGCTACACGACATGGCTAAAGGCTACCCAGATGGACCTGGCCGCAACCCCTCTAGTGTTCAGCGTGGAAGTGCTCAGTTCCTATCCATGGGACCCGGTGACCCCACCACGATTGGGTATCCTTCGAAGCCTGGAGTACCGCGCACTCCAACGGACGACAACATCCCACAGATTCCCTCTATTCCAATCTCGTATATTGACGCACTTCCCATCCTCAAGGCACTCAACGGCCATGGCCCAACGCCAAAGGAATTGAATAAATACTGGGATGTCAACCTCGGTCTCGAGCCGCGTGGTGTTCACTATAATGCCGGCCCATCTCCAGAAGGTCTTGTGTTGAAGCTAGTAAACGAGCAAGATTACAAGATCACGCCAATCTGGAATGTCATTGGTATAATCAACGGGACTCTGTCTGACGAAGTCGTCGTCGTCGGAAACCACCGCGACGCCTGGATTGTCGGTGGTGCCGGCGACCCTAACTCTGGATCTGCTGCTATGATGGAGGTCATCCGCGGCTTTGGTCAGGCACTATCCAAGGGTTGGAAACCTCTCCGCACCATCGTCTTCGCAAGCTGGGACGGCGAGGAGTATGGCTTGGTTGGCAGCACCGAGTGGGTGGAGGAGTACGTCCCGTGGCTGAGCGAAGCTAACGTGGCCTACGTCAACATTGACGTCGGCTGCAGCGGGCCAGAGTTTGTCGCCGCCGCCTCGCCTCTGCTTAACAACCTTCTCTATGAGGTGACTGGCAAGGTGCAGTCACCGAACCAGACCGTGGAGGGGCAAACCGTCCGCGACGTGTGGGGCGGTCACATCAAGACCATGGGCAGCGGCTCCGATTTCACCGCCTTCCAAGACTACGCTGGAATCTCCTCGGTCGATATCGGCTTTACTGCGAGCCACCAAAGCGCAATCTACCAGTACCACTCCAACTATGACAGCTACCACTGGATGGAAACCTATGGCGACCCAGGCTGGCACTACCATGCCGCCATAACCAAAGTCCTAGGCCTGTTCGTCGCCAAGCTCGTCCACGCCCCTCTCGTTCCCTTCCGCACCACCGACTACGGCAAGGCGCTCATCTCATACGTCCAGCAGATCGACGACCTCCTCGAGTCCGGCCCGGCACGCTCGTCTACGCTCCGCTTCCATCCTACCCCAGACGCCTCGACTGATTCCACAGCACGCCGCAAGTACATCCGCCGCCGCCTCGAGGAAATGCAAGGCTCCGCCCACCACTTCCTCAAGGTAGCACGCGTCTTCGATGAGCACGTTGATACGCTGCAAGAGCGCGCTGAGCACGGCTACGGATGGCTGAGATGGTGCGCGCGCCTGAAACTGTATTTGGGTGTCCGCAAGGCGAATTTCGCGATGAAGCTCCTCGATAGGAAGTTCTTGCATGCGCCTGGCCTGACGGGAAGGAGCTGGTTTAAGCATGTGATTTTTGCGCCGGGGTTGTGGACTGGATATGCTGGTGGTGAGTTCTCCTACGCCCTTGATATAGAGTGTGTATGCTAACATTGTGCAGCTGTTTTCCCCAGCCTGGCAGAGGCGATTGATGATGAGGATGAAATGGGAGCAATTAAGTGGATTCGTATTATTGATGATAGGATCATTCAGGCGACGAGGAGTTTGGAATTATAATGATACTTGGAATCTGGAATAGGTTATGGTAGATTGGATCAGGTTCTTGGGTAAATTGAGGGTATACGCATGCCAGAACTAGACAGGATAGTTGATCATAATTCAATATGACTCTCTGAATAATAATTGCGATTATTTATGTGAATAAATTTCGCAAATATATATTTATTGGTGAAATGAAAAATTATGAACTGGCCATCAATACGAATTTGATGCCTAAAAGAGAATTCCCTTAATACCGCTCACCAACAACAACAACAACAACAATAAAATATTTCACAATAACACAGCGCACTACCTCCACACATGTCGCAAACAGAATTAAATTGCAAAAAAGTGCAAAAAATGATGCTGAGAATCTGTAGAGTAGAAACTCGGGATTTGAGCCCGAGGCGGGGCTCGAACCCGCGACCTTGAGATTAAGAGTCACACGCTCTACCGATTGAGCTACCCAGGCAGGGTTGATTGTTGGTCGATGTCCGTAGGGCGCTACTTAAGCGCCACTGATATTTAATATGCAGAACCGTTAACTACTGAAATTACTTCCTCCGCTATTTACACCGTAAAATTGACCTCTAGAGTCTCGTCGCTCGCGCCTTATCTACAATCTCCCCTCCCCCCGCCCCCACTAAAAAAGAAACTATGTATCATTCCCCCGCACTACAGTTTACTGCGCACCCAGCGTCTCTAGCGCCGCTCTCAGCTCCCTAATCGCCGTCTCCGAGTCCTCGAAATTCAATGCGCTAATCGCCCACCTCGCGTGCTTCTGCGCCTTGGCCACCGCCACATCATCCAGTATAACGGCTGCCTGCGGGCGAGGGGCGTCGGCAACGGGTCGTGGTGGTAGTGTTGATCCTACAGGCGCGGCGACGGTGGAGACGGGGGCGACATCGTACGCCGCTTTTGCAGGTGCTGGTGCTGGTGGTTGAGGCGGCGATTGGGCGTAGTAGGAATCTATGTTTTCGTCTGTGTGCCCTGTATTAGGAGCGTAGTCGACGGCAGGGAATGTGGGGAAGGTAGGTTGCTCGTGAGGCGGGCTGATCACGCTGGGTTTGGGTGATGTGGTGGGGGGAAGGTGGGTAGGGAGTGTTGTTGGTGCGGATGGGACGTCGCGGGTGTCTGCTGGAACGGCTGGGAAGTATCCTCCGCCTATGGAGCCGGAGCGGTCGTGTGGCGAAGCTGAAGGAGAAGGCGCAATAGGAGAGACGGTCTGGGAGGCGGACGGGTTGAAGAGCTGAGGAGGTGGACCGGGGTGGGAGGCAGTTGGTGGTGTGTTTTGCCTCGAGGGCTCTTGAGACGGGTGGAGAGATTTGTTCAGCAGCGACTGAGCGGCGAGATGGGGAGAGATCAAATCCTGCTCGTCTGGGGCATCTTCTGCTGTCGGTGGTGGCGGGTGAGACTGACTGCGGCCGAGTTGTTCCAACTCAGACTCGCTGGCTTGCTCTTGTGCTTCCTCGGGCTGAGGCTCAGGAGCGGGGTTGGATTCATTAGGATCATTGCCCTCCTTAATTGCCTTAACGATGCGGACGGCGTTCCATTTTGCGTAGCGAAGTTTGGCTTGGATTTCGTGATCCGGCTCGCCCCATATGTTTAGAAGTTCGAGGAATGTAGATGCGGCGAGGAAGGTGTCTGCGGTTTGCCTTGAAGGTTATTAGGATGAGTAACTGTAACATGGAAATATCGCGTCCTTACTTTGTAACCTTGTTGGCTTGGACGGCGCGATCAGCCCGTTCAAACGTTTCGAGGCCGAATTGCTCCACGTATGCTTGTCCAGCAGTGTCGTCAATTATGGCGTCGTCGTCCGCATGCTTACTCTTCGTCTGCCACACTTTATTAGCCTTTGCTGATTATATATACTTCTCACGCGCACCTGTTCCAGCTTGTCCATCAACTTTGATGTATATTGAAGGCATTCTGTGTCGGTGTTATGGAGTCCCCTGGCAATCAGCTGGTTGACAATCCAGTATTCGCCTGGGCAAGGTTAGTTGGTATTCACGCGCATAAATACAGTCCCCAACTTACACCAGTATGCGATTGCCGGCTTGACCTGCTCCAACTGAGCAGCCCTCTGGGCGAACCTGGCGATATCTCCATTTGCCTTGAGCTGTGCGGGGAGAGAGGCGGCCATGGCGCCGCGGGTTGTTTGGGCTGTTGCAGATAGCTAGTGAAATCTATGGCTAGTGAAGCTTTCGCTGAGAGTATACTGCTGCCCTTATAATCTTCGCCGCGCTTGAATTCAGGAAGATGAGGTCTTTGGTAGAATGGTCCGTCCTAGAGGATCTCCAACAGCGGAGCTCCCCCGCCTGACGTAGAGTCCGGTTAGCGCCCAGGCCCAACGCACGGACCACATATATCATGCAGCTTCCCCAGACTCTTTATCCAGATTGGGGATTCTAGCTACTGTGGCCACTTCGTGTTAGGACAACCTGTCACATAAACCATGAATGAACTGTGACTCTGAAGCCCGTTTGATATATAAACCATAGCTGTGTTACGTCGATCTCACTCTATACTATCCTCTCTATACCCTCATTTCCTCTCGCAATGGTGTACACCGGAGCTCTGGCCGCGGCCGCTACGGCTTTATTGCTGGCTTCGCCCGCCACCGCGGCGGGCCTCTACCCCAAAAGCTCCGCGGTTCTCCAAGTCGATGCTAAGAACTACGACCGCCTCATTGCAAAGTCAAACTATACCTCTGTAAGCTCCCCGTTGATATGTACAACGAATTACGCGCTAATGAATGCGATAGATTGTAGAGTTCTATGCTCCATGGTGCGGCCACTGCAAGAACCTCCAACCTGCGTATGAGAATGCAGCCAAGAAACTCGCCGGCCTCGCCAAGGTCGCGGCTGTTAACTGCGATGAGGATATCAACAAGCAATTCTGCGGGAGCATGGGTGTCCAAGGCTTTCCGACTCTGAAGATTGTGAAGCCAGGCAAGAAGTTTGGAAAGCCAGTGGTTGAGGATTACCAAGGAGCCCGCGAGGCGAAGCCTATTATTGAAGCAGTCTCATCCAAGATCGTAAACCATGTGGTCAAGGTCACCGACAAGGAGCTGGACGCTTTTATGGCCGAGAACGTCGATACCCACAAGGCCATTTTGTTCACCGAGAAAGGATCTACCAGCTCACTGTTGAAGGCAATTGCAATCGATTTCCTCGGTGGAATCAAAGTCGCCCAGATTAGGAACAAGGAGGCAAGAGCGGTTGAGATGTTCGGAGTTGAGAAGTTCCCTACTATTGTCCTCCTGCCCGCTGGAAACGGCGCGGCAGCCACTACCTACGATGGCGAACTTAAGAAGGACGATATCGTGAAGTTCCTCTCTTCTGTCCACCCGCCAAACCAAGACCCAGCACCCGCAAAGCCCAAGGCTTCTAAGGAGAAGAAATCTGAGAAGAAGGCAGATAAGAAGGCGGCGAAGAAGGCGGAAGAAAAATTCGAGGAAGCATCTTCGTCTCACAAGGAGTCCGAAGCATCTGAATCCGCTTCCAGCGCCACCGCCGAAAGCTCCGAAGAAGCTTCCAAGCCCACTGAGTCGCCCAAGGTTGAGCAGGAGAAGCCAGCCATTCTGACCCCACCTATTCCAGTTATTACGAGCGAGGTGGAGCTCGCCGACGCATGTCTGACTCCGAAGTCTGCGACTTGCGTGTTGGCTTTCTCTTCGGCAAAGGCTGGCGACATTTCCGTACAGAGTGTGGAGAGCCTGGCGGAGGTTGCGTTCAAGTACAAGAACTCCAAGCACGCCATCTTCCCCTTCTATGCCATCTCCGAGGAGATCACTGGCACGACTGAGCTTAAGACTGCGCTTGGCTTGACCAACGATGTTGATGTTGTCGCCATAAACGCAAAGAGGGGCTGGATGAGGAAGTACGCTGGAGACGTCTACACGGTGGAGGCAATTGAGATGTGGATTGATGCCGTCAGGATGGGCGAGGGCGAGAAGCAAGTCCTCCCTGGCATCCTCATTGGGAAGTCTCCCGAGCAAGTCGCCGAAACCAAGACGATCCAGGTTGAGGCTACGGAACCCTCAGAGACTGTCTCTGTAAAGGACGAGCTGTGAACAGGCGCGTCGATCCATTGGCAATGTAACAACTTGATTTCTCTCCTTAGGAGAGTCGTTGTAAAAATAGCGTAGCTTAGTGAATGCAGCAGTATTTATTCTACCCCATGCTCCATGCAAACCCATGCTCCCATATCTCCTCTCCCGCGCCCAAACTCCAGTACGCCACTACCCACACTTTTCCCACCTCCCCCAAAACATCAAGTACGCGAACCCATTCCTTCCTCACGCCCCCAAAATCTTCTTCCCCTGTCTCCTCACAACACCATCCATAATAGTCCTCACCTGCTTACATCCATCCACACCCACTGCTAACATCCCCTCCACCCGGCCCGCCTGCACCCGACTCTCCAGCACACAAACACTCACCCGCTCCCCACCCCCCGTCGCGACCGTCAGAAACGGCAACTCCTGCTCCTCCATCAGGCACAGATCCAGCAGCGGGTCCGCCGCCTCGTCGCCAGCAGCATGCGCGCTTGTGGTACCGGCTGTCACGGCACATAGGTAGTCGGGCATGGGCACACCGGCGTCTATTAGGGCGAGTGTTGCGGCGTTGAGGCAGGCGGCAAGGAGGGCTCCGTCTTGCGCGAGGACTTGGATCGAGATGGCGATTGTGGAGTGTGGGTAGAGGTGTGTGAAGAGGGTGGTCGAGAAGGCGTTGGCGATGGTCATTTGCATTTCTGCTAGGCGTCTGATTTCGTCAGTATTTTGCTCCATGTATCCTCTCGTCCTTCTTGCCAGCAACTGAAGCAAGAAAGAGCAAAACAGAAAAGGTAAAAACTCACTTATCACCCCTCCCCCATTTCTTCCTATCCGTTCCACTGAACCCTGCTACCCCAATCTCAACCGTCACCATGGCCTCCCCATCCTTTCCTCCTCCACCCCCGGTCCTCTTACCCTCCGCTGGTCCCGCGACTGTGCACAACACCTTCGTGTTCCCCATCTCGAGGTAGGAGGATCCATCTGCGGAAGGCTGCACAGAGATCGACGCGTGTAAGCGGCGCAGCTCATTCCACCGCCGGCCGTCGAGGCGGAGGAGCGCGAGATGGTAGGAGGATGTGTCGAGAGGCATTGTTGTAGGCGCGCACGTGTGTGTGGTGGGTTGTAGAAGTGTTGCTGGAGGCTGTTCTGGGGATTGGAGGATTGGAGATGGACGTTATTTTGGGTGGGGGGGGGATAGATTAGATTAGATTGTGGGATTTTTTTTGGACGGGAGCTATGACCTTTGGGGATCAATATATGAGCACTATACACTGACGACACAGATGAGAAAATACGTAGACATGATAGTTTTGGAGATGGATTATTTTTTATTTAATTTTGCCTCGATAGATTTAATATATACATCAAGGAGAGGAGTTTTTAGGTGGTACAAGTTAATATCTAGTCTTGTTGATTCAATGCCCCATTTGCGCCGAACTCTTCGAAGGCTAACTCCGAGAGTTTTAAATCAGAAGCGGCAGTAGCAAGCACTTTGCATGCTTGCCTTTTCATTCTAAGTTTCCAGAGCTGTATTTCAGCTTTCTCCGACAAGCCCTACTGGCTTTAAGTTTGTACAATTGCGTTTGGGAATCTACTTCCTCCTGTTGTTTTGCATCATCAGGATCTGGACCATGCGGATGAAGATGTTGAGGAAGTCGAGCTCGAGGCTGGAAAATAGTTAGCAATTGATCCTGTACATATGGATATCGTAAGTGGAACATACCTTATACTCTCGTTGACAGCATCTCTCTTAATAACACCGCGCTCGGCAAGACGGGCGTGGTTCAGCACCTTCTGGACATCGTAGAGGGTGAAGCCACCAAAGACAGCGAGACCACCGTACAACCAGATGTTCTCAGTGAACGCCAGGGTGCGGACGGCGGTGGCGGGAAGTACGAGAGGAGCGAAACCAGAGACAGCAACGATGGCGACACCAGCAAGAAGTGGTCCACCGAGGTAGAGGTACTTGTCGTTCTTAGCGGTAGCACCGACGAAGGCAATAGATCCCATCATGGCAATGGTGTAGAGACCGGCGCGGGCCATAATCGCAGGAGGGGCCATGAACATCAGCGGCGCAATGAACGCAGCCTGGGTAACGTTGAAAGCAGTCCACAGACCGTACTTCTGGAGATAGTTCGAGGGATCAGTGTTCCTTGTTCCGATCATGGTACCAAAGCTCAGAGCAAGACCACCAATCATGACGATCCATGGATTGGTGGCCATGATGCGGTAGACAAAGCCAGAGGTGTACATGGCGCGCGCGGCGACACCGATGATGCCGACGCCCAATCCAGTGTGCATGAACGTCTCGTTGAGGTACGAGCGCTCAAAAGGTGGCATGCCACCATCCTCACGAGTCTCACGGTTGAACACCATGTTGATGGCGAACAAAGTGCCACCGAACATGGCGCCGCCGACGAGGAGGCGCTGCATCAGACTGCCGTTCGCTGTTGGGCTTGCGGGGGCGGTCGGCTGCACATTGTAGGCGCGGGTCTGCCTGAAGACATTCTTGACGATGGGAGAGTTCTTGATTGAGGTAGCGGTGCGGGTGGTGAAGATGGCCTTTGTCGGCGGGGCGTGGTGGAAAGCCCGGACTGGGGCGGCGGACTTGAAGGCCGTCTTGGAGACGGCGGCGAGGGTGCCGGTGAGCCTGAACGGCTGGCGGATGGTAAAAGACATGCTTGCGCGTATCTTTTCGGGGGTGAGGCACTCAGCTGAGACGAAGTTGTGTTGATGATGGAGGGGGAATGTGTCGTCGATGGCGATTATGTATGTGCGATGGGAGTGGAGCAGGCACGGAAGGATGACGACCTTCAGGTTATTTCTCGAACCTCGGCGAACTCTGCCTTAAATCCGGGGCCATTTCAGGGCACAAGGGTCGGTCAGGTGATGCGGATTAATCAGCGAGGTGGATAACGTAGTCACGTGACGCTTATTAATCAGAGGATTGGAAGTGCTCAGTATGAAGAAGAAGCGATCTAAACATTGAACAACATTGGAGGCATTTTGAATCTGAGTCAAGTTCTATTTTGATGGATTAGATGAGTATATTTCTGAATGGTTTGATATTACCTCCCAAAACTTTCTTTTTTGTGGTGAAGTTATAATTATTCCGTGCTGCAGTGATGATCACGGTTGATTAATGCGAACGCAGGTGAACATATCCCATATCCCCACTATAGAAAGGGCCATACTGTGTTCTCTCTGAGCTGCGACGTCTCCAATATCGCAGGACTCACCTGAATGGCCCAAGCTGGCATCCGTCCGGGCCGTAGCTCTCGGCATAACGCGAGAATAAGGAATATCGAGGCGCGCAGAGGTCCCTGCACGGCTGGTATGATCTGTTATAATCTGATATGATTTGTGCAAAGACGGTTGATCCCAAGGGATGTTCTGCATGCGGGAAATTGCAGCGTCGCACTTTCGCAAGAAGGGGCAATCGACTAGAAGGTTTTGGGAGGGATGGAAGGAAGGAAGAATGGAAGGAAGGAAGAATGGAAGGAAGGAAGAATGGAAGGAAGGGGGGAGGATCCTTGTTGCTTGTTGTTAATCTGGGGGGAGCTACAGGGAAGAGGACGGAGGGCTACTGAGGGCTACTGCACGCTATGAACCTGTGATGGTCCAGTGGTCGACCCAGCTAATGGCGAGGTGCCGAATATTTGAGAGGGGGGGCCGTTGAATTACCGGATTGGGGAGGTTTACCAAAAGATGGGCTTTATACAGAGAGGGAGTTGGTGGAACTAGAGAGTCATGGTTACAGTGCTAGGGCGCTGACTGCCTGCTTACGGGTTTGCTGTTTGTGTTAGCACGGGAGGAGGAAGGAGGAAGGAGCAGCTGATGGCCACGTAGAGTATTGTAGAGTAAGCAGGAGAGTTATACTGCAAGTCCAAGACGAATATTGAGGATATAGTAGGGGTTGGAAGTCTGAAGTTAGAAGGGGGAAGGCCTCCGCTTCGTTGCTTCCTCACCACTGCTTCCCTCATTAACCGGCGTAACTATAGGAAACTACCAAGGATAACCAACTTATCCGTTTAGTACAACTAGTATAACGTTAGTAGATAATCTTAGTATAACAATAGCGCGTTAGTATAACACTAGCAGCTAACAAATTATAACTGTTACCGCTGTGTGTGTGCAAGAAATACGGAGGGATGGTAGAGTAGGGAGAGGTAGGGGACACCACGAGGCACGAGGTCCATTTTACAATGTAACCGCTAGTGGAAGAGTACTTGTGTCTTCCATACACCACAGCTCTTCTCTTGGTGTACATTCCCTCTAGCTGGTACATCTGTCTTGTCTGTTCTTGTCTGCTCTTCGGCCAGCAAACACGGATATCGTCATAGCGCCTAAAGTGCAGCAGTGGACCCGAAGTTCCACACTAGAAACCCCCCATTTGCGCACTTTCGGAGCAAAGTAACGTCTACGTCTACGGTGCTAATGTCGACGCTTCCCTCACCCATCGCCCGCGTCAGAGACTGCAATTTCTACTGAAACCCATCCCTTCTATCCTCCACGCGTACACGTCTACCGCCAGCTTCAATTATATTATTTACTCGTCCTGCTGCGTTGATATAGCTTCGCCCCCCCGTTCTTCGTTCCCTACTCCAACTGCATCATCGCAATCATCGTCGCTGTCACGTTCTTCCCGCCGCCGGTCTATCGATAACCCCACAAACCCCACATCCGTCCCACTCACCGAGCTCCAGGCCTCAACATCAACCCTCAGCAAACAACGACCGCTGGCTGAGAGGGAGGAGGTTACATTGGAAGCTTGCGAGCTGCGATCACCCTTGCTACAGCTCTTCTCGAACGAGCATACGACGGAGGCGACCTCACGACACGGAAAACACCCGAAGCGACTCCGTGCGACAGGAGACAACGGGTCCCCAACTCCCGACATTTCGAGAATTCACAAGGAAACATTGCCTCTCGCGATCCTATACAACTTGCCTCGCGTCTGAAGTGACAGCTGCACCGGCTCCTAGCTGGCGGACAGCACGCCTGACGGGCGGCCGGACGGCCCTCGATCGCAAACGGACATTGACTCCGCGGACAGCACCTCGTCGCCACGCTCAAGATGAGACGGGGTAAAGGCAGCGGATCGCCGTTCAGAGGCGGCGGTGCACCTATACCTGACTCGCTCTCCCTGATCAGGTCTTTCAATGTCGACACAAACCCCGCCAGACCGGTGCGGCCATCTCCTCTCGGAGCGTCGATGATACCAGATATGCCACTGGACTTGGTCGACCGTATACGGTCCTTCCCTCTGTTCCTATCGGCGCCCGACTCGTTCCTCGCTGCAATTGGCAAACACCTACGACCCCAGGTCCATGCCTCGCACGACCATATTCTGACGGAGGGCGATGACGCAAAGGCAATGTACTGGCTCGTCAGAGGCGTTGTCGCCGTAACTTCACGAGATGGAGAAGCTACATACGCTGAGTTAAAGCCCGGATCTTTCTTTGGCGAGATCGGTATTTTGATGGACGTACCGCGCACGGCGACAATTATCGCGCGGACAAAATGTCTCCTCGTCGTGCTGAAGAAGGAAGATCTACGCGCAGAGCTGCCTAAATTCCCAGAGATGGAGAAGGCCATTCGCGAAGAAGCACAGGAGAGATTGACTATTTTGAATAAGAAGAGGAAAGAGAGTGGCTTTGGGCCGACCATTTCCACAACGTTGCCGTCGCGCCACGCGAGGAATGCTTCGAGAGAGGCGGCACCTGGCGAGGTTGCGCTAGGAGAGACGGGATTCATTGAGCAGGGCAATGTCGTCAACCACAAGAAGAGAAAGTCACCAAGCCCCGGAGTAATCGATGATCCCACATTGAGCGCATTGGGTAGCGGATTTGTTAGTATCAGGAAGACATTGAAGGAACTACCTCTGTTCTCGTCGTTACCGCCGGAAATTCTGCATTTTCTTGGATTGAGCGCTCAGCCGCGGACATACCCACCATTTACAGATATTATACAGCAGGGCTCTGTTGGAAATGACATTTATTTTATTGTGCGCGGAGAGGCGGAGGTAATACGGATGACACTAGAAGATGGCGAGATCACCGAGATGCTCGAGAGCTCCCGTATGCGCCCGCGCCTGAAGCAGGGCCAGTATTTTGGAGAAGTCGCCAGTTTGGCACTGGCGCCGAGACGGACGGCAACGGTACGCGCGATTACTGTTGTGGAATGTCTAATGATTAGTGGAGAGGTTCTGGAAGAGCTATGGAGGAGGTGTTCGCCAGATATTCGGAAGCAGGTTGAGACAACCGCTAAGGCTAGATATGGGCGGCCAAAAGATGAGGATGTGGTGATGACAGACGTCGATAGCACGACGCCTTCGATTAAGGGTCTAAAAATCGCTGATCGGTCGCCCAAGTCTAAAGTCCGAGATCTTCCCCAGGTTACATTTACACCATCGAAGCCGCTCAGTCCACCACACCAGACCAACCTGCCGGACGAGAAGGATAATGTTGAGTCAACGGACACAGATCCAGATCCATTCCTGAGCATCGATATGGATAATATGAGATCAAGAATGAGTCGCCGCTCGTCGTGGGCACCGATCCCACCGGAATCTATATCGACCGAGGACGAATCAGAGGAAACCGAAACGCAAATTACTCGACCACCGGGCTCGTCACCACTAACGTTTTCGCACCCTATCACTCCACCACAAGAGTCACAACTAAGATCAAAGAGGCCGCGGACTGTTCACCGACGACCAAGCGAGTTTAGTCAAGGTGTACTACCCGACAAAGTTCTGGTAAACGTTTTTAAGAATCTCGATATCTACCACCTACTACGTCTGCGTCAGGTCTCCCTACACTGGCAGAAGCTCCTTTCTTTCTCCCATGACCTCGCACGCGATCTTGACCTCTCGGCCTATAGCCGCTACGTCAACGACCAGGTGCTCATCGACGTTATCTGCCCCTTTGTTGGTAGCCGCCCCCGCACCGTCGACCTGTCAAACTGCTTCCACATGACCGATGAGGGCTTCAACACCCTCGTCGCCTCATGTGGTGCCAACGTCCAGTCCTGGAAAATGAAGTCCGTCTGGGACATCACCGCCAACGCTGTCCTCGAAATGGCCAACACTGCCAAAGGACTCGAAGAAATCGATCTCAGCAATTGCCGTAAGGTTTCCGACAACCTCCTCGCTCGCATCGTCGGCTGGGTCATTTCTGAGCCTCCGCCCGGCGCCAGCGCCCGCGCCGCCGCCCGCAACGGAAATACCAACACGCCTCCAGTGGGAACCGTCATCGGATGCCCGAAGCTGAGCCGCTTGACACTCAGTTACTGCAAACATGTCACGGACCGCTCCATGGCGCATTTGGCAGTGCATGCGCACTCGCGCCTGCGCAGTATCGATCTCACGCGCTGCACGACCATCACGGACGGCGGGTTCCAGCACTGGAGCATGTATCGCTTTGCGAAGCTGGAGAGGCTCATCTTGGCGGACTGCACGTACCTAACTGATAACGCGGTGGTGTACTTGACGAACGCGGCCAAGGGGCTGAAGGAGCTTGATTTGGTAGGTCCTTCCGAACCCCTCCACCCTTCCACCCAATCTTTTAGCCATTTTTCTTGTCGTGATGAAAACATTTTATTAACACTCCTCAGTCCTTCTGCTGCGCCTTATCGGACACCGCCACCGAAGTTCTCTCTCTCGGCTGCCCACAACTCCAGTCCCTCAAGCTCGCCTTCTGCGGTTCCGCCGTCTCCGACTCCTCCCTCCGCTCCATCGGCCTGCACCTCCTCGAGCTGTCCCTGCTCAGCGTCCGTGGCTGTGTCCGCGTAACTGGCGTCGGTGTCGAGGCGGTCATCGAGGGGTGCACGCGTCTGAAGCTGCTGGATGCGAGTCAGTGTAAGAACCTGGCGAGGTGGCTGGAGGGGGGTGGAGAGGAGAGGGCAAGGAGGCTGTATAGAAGACGAGTTAGGATTTTGACGGAGAAGGAAGGGAGCAGCTTGAGGTGACGCGGGCTGAGGGAGAGGGGGCTTAATTGGGGTGCTTTTGGATAGGGAGAAGAGAGCGAGGCGTTTATTGTGGTTGGGTTGGCGCTGAGAGGGGTTTGCAGCATTTGTTATGATTTTGGGGAGAGGGGAGAGGACGTTGGAACGGGGATTATGGGGATAGTGAGTTGGCCAGAATGGCATGTGGAAGGCCCTGGCCACTCAATCTACGTAACAGTGGAAGGAAGGGGATCAACGCGGTGTGGAGCCAGACAACCCCTTTTTCTGTTTATATTCTTTTGCTATTTTCTGCCACCCAGAAGGGAAGGTCACATTTTTACAGTATATACCCCCGAACAATATAAAATGGAATTTGCCGTTTCCTTTTCTTGTCGCTCGGCTTTTTGAGGGGCCGGTTGGCCGGTAATTTTAGGTTCTTATTCTTCACGACCGACAACCAAAGGGTGTTATTCCCGAGCGTACGCAACGCCGACAACCTGGGCGCTGGAAGTTCTTGGCGACGCCGCTGGTATCCGGTAACCCGCGCGCAATTGTCCGTTTTCCGCCACTGTTTGTATTATGTGCCCGCCCGGACCCCCTTGCAACGCATCTGAGGGCAGCGGACGGACTGGTTGCGCGGTCGATCTGGGAGATCCCGCGGGGTTGCGACGGCTTGTTTTGCGCGGCGCTAGATGAGAGAGGTTGGGGAATGGAGAAGAGTCGGGGAACAATTGGGGAACAATTGGAGATTTTGGTTACCTCCTTCTCCAGCTCGGGGGCAAGATGCACATCGGGGTATGATGATCCCTTCTTGTCTTTAATTCTAGGTTCTCATTCCTTCTTAAGCGTGCCTCTCTCCACATGTTCCACGCAGACCCGCACAGCATAAGGATGCAGCTTCCTCTCTCAGCAACAATGTCTTGCCTGCTTTCTGCGCCAACCGAAGATCCTCCCCGCCGGCGCGGCCGACTCGGGTGGCGTTCGGGGTTTCTCTCCTCGAATGACACGGCGGGCACAGACCCAGTCGGCGACTTTGGCATGGATTTTCGGCGCATGAACGGGATCTCCTGGCTATGTTACTCTAAACACGATCTGTTGCCATGTCTGAGAGCTCGCTGGGGGGGCATGGAAAGACTTTTGCGACCCTTGCCGAGCTAATGTCTGCGAGTCCCGAAGAGGACGACTTGCAGTATGGGTTTCTCCGTCTCCACTGTTGCGCCAGCCAACAGATTTGTTTGAGAGAAACTGAAATACTGTGGTGTACCGTGTACATGACAGGCCCGAGTTACTGCTGTATCTCCTAGCCATCCACTGACCACCCTCCCCCTCCCCCGCCATCATGCTTCCTCTACTAGTAGAGCATGGTATGATCATACCGATCCACTATTTCGTCAAAACGCAAAAAGCCACTGCCAGTCAGTGGTCTCATCATCTCACTGCGGAATATCTGCGCCTCCTCACCTTTATCGGGGTACGAGAAGTGGATTTGCACAAACGTTTTCTTTTATATCGCACCGGTGCAACCGTTTAGGGGGGCTACGAGGGACACGGTACGGCAGCTGAGGGCCTTCCGCTTTTAGCTTTAAGCGGAGCTCGCCTTTCTGCGGGCCGCCTGTCGGCGAAAGTCTTGTCTAGCTTGAGATGTGTTCTCCGTAACCCGCGACTGTACAGTACAGTAGAATTGTGGCCCTGGCAACATTCATGCTAAAGACGACGCTAGTAGGGTGTTGTGGAGTTTAGTCTGCCAACGTTGTATGGAGTATTGTGCGCTGGGCCGTGTTACATCCTTCGTCCTTCTTTTTAGTTACGAGAGAACCTTGCTGTTGAAATTAAAACCAACAGCTTGGCACTGCTGCCGATGAATCCTTCGGTCCGTACTATGGTAGCGCACCCAGTGACTCTCAGCAGCCACATAATTACATGCTTGTTGCTGACTCCCCTGGTACGTTCCATTCCTACTGGTGGAGGTTTCCGAGTAGAAGTGGTCTCGTTCATATTGTCCAATGTTCTAGCTGTACACTCTATCTATACAACATTTTCAAAGATAAATGTACATTTTTGGATCCGCCTTTCTATAGCAGGTACCGGAAATGTTCCTGGTCATGCTCGTCCTTGACATCCCCTTGCTCCTCAGCTTTTGCCAGCTTCGAGTTGTGCCAAGCCATCAATAGCACCACAACTACCAGCACCCCTCCCCCAACCGCCGTTATTGCGAGGCCAGCCGTGAACCCTGTTGGGTACTTGGGCTTCTCCTCCGTGATAAACACATTGCTGCTGATGAAGTTTGCGCAATTCCCAATCCCCAGCTGCACAGCTGCACCGATAGCCTGGGCCGGCCGTCCCCGCAGGTTCCCGTTCAGCCACCCAATTAGAATCGGCATCTGCATGAAGGCCCCGGAGGCGATGGCAAAGAGCGCAAAGTAACGCACTCCCGGTGGCTGAACCTGCGCGAGCTGAATGGCCCATCCTACGAGCGACAGGGCAATGCCGAAGAAGACGAAGGGGTAGCGAATGGAAAGTTTGCCGGAGAGGAAGGAGGCGGAGAGCGTGAATACGATTCCGACGACCCAGATAGGAATCGACATGACCTGTGCAATCGACTTGGTCCAGCCAAGCTCCGCAAGGATGGTGGGGGTGAACGCAGAGATTGAGGCAGCGCTCATGTCGCAGCAGAAGAAGACAACGGTGCTAACAATATCTGATTAGCTTGTGACAGCCAGGATATGATGGGTATCTTACAAAGCCCACACTTTCCAATCGAGAAGTACGCGCAACCATGGCACACCCTTCATGTCAGTCTTCTCCTGGCCACGGTCGTCGCGTAGACGCTTGAGGAGGAAAGCACGCTCAGGCTCCGTGAGGAACTTGGCATCCTCAGGGAAGCCTGGGATAATCACAAACGCGCAGACGCTGAAGGCGACGGTGATGAGGCCCTCAATAATAAAGACCCAGCGCCATGATTCATAGCCGGCGAGTCCACCCATGTGCTCCAGAGCAAAGGCAAGGAGACCACCGCAAGCGCTGCCTCCAAGAGCAAAACAGATGAACCAGGCAAAGCGGACATTGAACTCGCTGCGCTTGTAGTACTGACCAATAAGCAATGCGGCTCCTAGTATCTGTTAGTAGGTGGCATAGGTGCAATAAAGGACGCTTGAGAACATGCCTGGCGGGAGACCAGCTTCTAGGATACCCATGAGGAAGCGGCACGCAAGCAATCCACCATAGCTCTCAGTGAAGCCCTGACACATGGAAACGACGCCTATTCATAGTTTGTAAGCAACTGACGCGACAATTCTGCTCAGCGTTAAGACTCACCAAGTATGAACATCATGCCCGCCAGCCAGTAGTTCGGCTTGATCTTGTTCATACTCATAATTAAGTTGCTGGGAATCTCAATTATGACGAAGGGAAGGTAGAAGATCCACAGGCAGGTATTGAAACCGTTCGACGGCATATTGAGCGACTTCTCGAGGCCGAAGAGCCTCGCATTAGCAATGTTCGAGCGGTCGAAGAAGGAAACGAGGTAGAGCGTGCCCAAGATCGGCACGAGGCGGAGGTCGCATTTAAGGAGAAGTTTCCTGGCCGAGACACCATGCAATTGATCGGAATCAACTCTCGCGGACATTCCAGTGTTGATATCCTTGGTGTCGGCGCTGGCAGAATCAGTCGCCATCACCTCCGGGGTCTTCTCTTGCATGGTCGACATGGCTAGGCGATGCGTTCCGTACGACGTGACGGGAGAATAAGAAAGAAAGAGAGGGGTGATGTAAGAAGTGCGAAGTCAGAAGGACGTAGATCTAGTCCACTCGTAGCACGTGTGGACCACGCACACGGCAATAGAACGTGTAGACCCTGTCCAGAGTCAATCGAACGCGACGTTTTTTCCGATAGGTACTTCTACTTACTCCGTATTCTCATGGAAGGTAGCATACCCCCTGCCAGCTTTAGTAAATGTCTCGTTATTTCTGAGAGGCCGCTTGGCGGCAATGTGAATACCCACATATGCGAAGATCCCCTACGCATACGGAGTAGAAGGATCTACCACTGACAGGCCCCTCCCTGGGTTGCTGTCTAAGAGGATGGATCGCCTAAATCCATGCAGTGCGCCACAACAAGCAATCTTCTCTATGATGGGAACTCCCGTGTGAGACCTTGACTATGAACTTGTCCTACATATATGGAGGGCATTTCTTGGCTCTCACGGAGTGCGTTGATGTCTTTTGCTCTCTCATACCAAGGTGTCCATTCCTAACTCTGGATTCGATTCCATTGTTCTCAAAAGGCATCCCATCTTCGACCACATCAATACCGCCATGGTGGAGACACGGGTGCCGCTCTTTTTGAGCGTCGACATTCTTGCGACTGTCATTGCCTTTGCCTTCGTCGCTCTACGGGTCGGGTATAGACGTGCGAAGCATGCGCTCACCCTCTCAGACTATATGATATGTTGTGCAATGGTTCGTAATGGATCGCTTATGAGTTGTCTCCCTCAAAGACATGCTGCTTACAGAAAGCCTAGATCACTTCATTGATCCATATGGTCCTAGACATTATCAGTATGCCCTCCGCCTATGTTTATTTCGTCTAGAATACTGACAGTTTGTCAGTCTGTACCAAGTTTGGATATGCCCGCCACCAGAAAGATCTTCCGCCGGACCTCAAAGGATCCTACAAGACGATGATAGTGTGTGTCCCCGTACCGTTCACAACCACACAATTTAACCATCTTATTAGGTGTTCTGGCTTATACAAATCTTCACGAAATTCCCGTTGATGTTCAGCAAGCTCTCGCTGGGCCTAGTATACCGTGATCTGCTCAGCACCGCCGACATTCCTGTTGTTCGCTTCTGCAGAATCGCCAATCATATCACTATGGTCGTTGTCGTTGGCTTCTTCACGGCAGCCACTTTTGTTGGAATCTTCGCCTGCCAGCCAATCCACAAGAGCTGGTACTCCAAGGAACCCGGCCATTGTGTCGATACTCAGATCATGTTTAACTATGTCACCTCGTCTATCAATATCGTTACCTCGTTGGCACTTATATCCATCCCTCTGCCGATTCTGCTTCGGACACAGAACAAGCGCATTGAGATCAAGCAGCTCATAGCGCTTGTAATGTTAGGCTTAATGTATGGCCCTTTATAGCATCCGTCTCCCGGGATTAAGCTAACTCTTTCTTATAGCGATACAGCCGTCTCAATTGTTCGCCTCTGGATGATAAGCGGGTTCTATCTCGTTAAGCTTGACTTTACCTGTTTGTTTTCACCCCTTTTTCTCCTTTGTAGTATATACTAACATTCCTAGATAACGCCATCCCCACGCACCTCGTTATTGTAATCGAATTCAACATCACCATTATCGCCGCCTCTCTGGTCGTCATGCGACCCTGCTTCCAGGCAATGTTTAACACCGTGTTCACCGACTCCAAATACAATTCGAACAACCGATCTCGGCATACACATAATCAGTACAGCCGATCGGGTTATATCATGTCGGATAATGGGCCTGCTAAGAAGAGAGAAAGCTCGGAGGGATCCGATGACTTTCCGAGGACGGGGATCCAGAAGACGGTTGATATTGAGCTCAGTAGCAGAAACATATCTACGGAAGACATACTGCAGCAGCCTCGGGATCGCTTTTGATGGGGAAGCGAAGGGCCAGGGAGAAGGCGCCGTGGTCTATATTATATGAGACGGTGTGACTGGACTTTTATATCCGGCCGCTGCTGCGGATGATCCAGAGAAGCGGGATCTTCTGAACGGATGATGGCCCGGTTTCATGATCTCACTCTCCGACCGAGTGATTGGAGAAAGGAAGTTACACGATTTACGATACCCCCCGAAAATTACACACGGAATTTATTGGCAGAATTTGTTTGAGTTTTATAATTCCCGGATTTGGGAGTCGGAATGGCGTATTTGCTGTCGCTCGATACCCCTTAACAACGTTTGAAGCATATATATCCAGCAATATACCAGTAATATTACTCTCGCAATTGCAAACTTCTGTCCATTTCCCCATGTAAATGCATCTGCTTATATTACTCGTCCGCCCAAAGTCTTAAGAAACGACTGTGCACAGTCAATAATTGATAGAATCGTTGAAGGTGACAGGGCTTCTCACTTCTCCTCCGTGCCTGAGCAACCCGCCCATTGAAAATCACAAGTATTTCTTAGTGGGTATTCAAGAATCTTCATTTCATTTATAGTTTCTACAAACTATTTCAATAGTAACATGGCCTGTTCGCTGCTCTCAATCCTAAGTCGCTACTCACAAATATTCCAACGCACCAGCAATTTCTTCCAAATCTTCCCTAATAGTCTCTCCGTCGACTCCTACCCGGCCCGCTACCTCGGCCCTCTTTTGGCTGCCCAACTCCATCCACCTCCACAACACGCTTCCGTCTACAATTGGGCGACCTCCAATCACAGCTTCGGGTGCCGTGTTGCTTATCCTATGCGCCTTCGGATTAAGCCCTGCAGGATGGTAAAGAAGGTTCGAAAGATGGTTGCTAAGAGCGTTTAGGCGTCGGTATTGTTGTTCCGAGAGCGGCGTGAGGATACCTATGGCGCCACTGGCGAGCGTCATGAGCAGTCCTGAGTTCGGGTTGGTAGGTTCTGATGGTGTGGTGGCTACAGCGGGGGTACGGGTAGTGAGTGGAAGCATGGTCATGGTGGTAGGCATGTGCCCGCCGAGTGAAAACGTTGTGCGCTGCAGGAGGAGCTGTCCGTGGAGCGACTTTGGATCTGTAGGATGTTAGTTTATTTCTATTGTGTCTGGTTAAAGTTGACCTTACGCTCTGGATCAAACTGTAAGACGTGCAGGTTGCAGTCTGAGTCTGCCACGATGATGTATAATTCATCGCCGATGGGCAGGAGGTCCGCCGTTATTACTTCCATGCCTTGCGACTGCTTGCCGAAGATGGCCATTTTGTATGGCTCCTCAGAGTAGCCAGCGAACCAAACACCCTTAATGGCGTCGGCAAAGAGGCACATCCCAGTGCCTGGTAACGACTTAACAGTTGTCACGTATGTGTTCATATCGATGAATGCAACAGGTAGTAGAGTTCCGTCTTCCTTCAATCCTCGCACCATTGACTTTTGGCCCTGCGCAACGATCATAAAACCCTGCGTCCCAATTTCAGATATGCCAGTGATGGCCCCACGAGGGATTTCTTCCTTGGCAATGAGCTTTAGCTTTTTGTTCGTCTCCGGGCGGTCGGGGAATGGAACGACAGTGATGACTTCGTAGACGTAGACGCGGCCTCGGATGGCTAGATCTTCGCCCTTCGATATCGCGGTACCGACTGTAACGAGCTGTTTCCGCTCATGTGTGTTCTCAGATACCTCGAGGTTTAGTGTCTCAATGCACATGATAATCTCATGGGGGTCCAGTTCGATCTCGTCAATTACGGACCAGTTGCTGCGGCTGAGCAACTTGAGGAAACCGCGCCCAGTCAGCGGCTTGAAGGTTATATCTTCCTTTGCCCACTCCCGGTGATAATCATCATCCTTGGGCAGCTCAAATGGCTCCTTGATCATTGTTCCAATTACATACACATCCTTTGGAGGGTGATATGTCACGGCTTGTATCTCCTCTCCGATCTTTACCTTTCGTAGCGTCAATCCAAGGTCAGTCACGTTTGTTCCAGACTCTAGTTGGGAAACGCGAGCGATCCCCTTGGAATCAACATATATGAATCCACGATCGCATCCCTCTGTGTGGAAACTACTTAAGCTTCGAACTCCATTACCCCGTAGCCCAACAACCCGTGGTGTACTCTTTGAACTCTTGAGGACGAATGAAGGCGAATCACCTGGTAAGAAGACACCTGAAAGGCCACCGACATTGGATATTGCCCGCATAGGAGAATCTCGTTTCGCTGACTCGGGGTCGGCAGCTACTTCCGTTTCCAGATTCGCGGTCTTTGCTAAGTGGGGGTTATGCATCTTTTGAAAATGTAGAGACTTCGACAAAGGACGTGGAGCGTCACATGGGACTCGGAATGGCTCGTATATCGTGAGATCATCATTTGACGCTCGGAACTACAATAGTTAGTTTATTTGCAGCAACTTCTCGTAGTAAAGGTACTCACAATGAGGTATGGTGATTTTGACGTAGCATCGCCGAGATCAGCAAGCAAGACCTCAGTCAAAGTCTCAGCTACAGTGGACCTGCGAGTCGCATAGTCGGGGGAGATAGTTGTAGGTATAAATGATACCCCGTTGGCTTGGTATATTGGCTTGCTCAGGTCTGGCAGCGCATACATCTGCACATAGTTAGCGTTAGTGGATCAGATGAGCTAGATTAAACTTACAAAGAGAGCACCCTCAGCATTTAACAGGGACATGATAACAGACTTGTCTGAGCTGGTTCCGCTAGTTGATTCCATCTGGGCAAACGTGCCAGCATAATCATTGTAGAGGCATCCCGAGAGCCATTTATTTGTCAATAAACTATCGTCCCCTCTTTCAATCTCTTCCAGATCATTGTCGCTGTCGCATGAGGCAATAAAAATGCTTGCGTCGTCTCTGATGAGCAATATATAGGGGTCAACTATGCTTGCAGCGACGATTTTTGGCTCGGCACCAGTTTCGTCGTCAAACATTGGCAGTATCTGGGCCAATCCAAGGTCTATCGGCAATATCCAATGTCAGCATACATTCATAAAATGGCGCGGCACAAGATATCAATACAAAAGGGAGCAAGGTACGTGTAGCTGGGTAAAATATTTCCATTGATGCTATGGAAGGTCTCTGCTGTTGCTCCAAGGCCAGTGCGTCTTCCCAAAAGCACTCCAATATTTGGTAAAATATATCAATGAAGCTTCGCATATATCGGGCAGGATAAATAAAGAGAGGGGAGACCTACCGCCATCATAGCTTCTGACTTCCGATTTCAGTACCTGGACGATTCTCATACCATTACCTACAGTTCCGCATTCGATAGTAGCTCCAGCTGCAGGCTCAAATTCAGTATCTGCCAAGGCTTCAAATCCTGCCGATGTTAATACATATACCGATGACTCCTCAGGCGTATCCTCGGTTGACTTTGACACGATCATAAGACGGTCAAACTGTGCTCCCAACTCGGACTCCGTATCTAACGTGGTTTCAGGCTTTTCGGTTTCCAAGGCCTTAATTGGGGGTCGTTTGGCACACAGAGTCCATATTCCTCGTGCCTCTGGAAACTCGAAGCGACCGATGGCATTCGGTTCGATTTCCTTCCTTAAAAATGACAATGAGCCACTCGTATTTCGACCAGTAACTCCCACAATCTCAATATTACGTCTTGTACTTCTAGATGCTTCCTCCTCGCCGTCGTCTGTAGGGGCATCTCGTTTACTAAGAGTCACGTCCCGCAAAGGGGCAATATTAACCAGAGAGTCGTGAATGCGGAAAGCATAGTCGCCGGCTTTGCTGTTCGAATCCGCCGCAACTTCGCCCTTCAAAGGAATTGCAGCCGTGGATTCACCGTATAAATCGTCTTCGTCTTCATCTTCTTGGTCCTCATCAGTCCCATCCATGTCGGCATCGTCTCCGGTGTCGATAGTCGGTTGCGTTCGCAACCGCCTGCCAGCCAGCTTTGAATTCATTGACCACCCAAGAACAATAGAATCGGCATCTTCGCTGCCAATAAACATTGAATTGTGGTTGATCAGGCTGGTGCATGATGCTTGAGCACCCATGGAAATGCCGACTTCTGAAGGCACGCGACGCAAATTGAGCCCGGAGACAGAGCGACCATCCATTCGGAAGCTAAGAACCGCAAGTTCGCCCGTATTCAGAATTATGAGCATTTCGCCATTGTCAGCTGACAATTGCTCAACAGCACAGCCTTCAAGCCTCATCTCCAAGGACGACTGGTCAACGAGGCCGAACGATGTGCAAGATTTCGCCAGTGCATTAACTGCAACACCATTGGCCTTGCCAGACTGATCAATATGGATGAGTTCATTGCCCCCAACAAGAAGCGCGCCACCAACGGGAGATGGCAGAGGGATCACTTGGAATAAGTCGTATGGTAGGCCGGTCACCACCAATATTGTTGTTGAAGCCTTTTGGTTGAGGTCTAAAGTGAAGACCATGTATGAGAGTTGATCTTTACGTTCATCGAGGAGGGAAGAGGATGGGGACAGTGTCGAAGAAAGAATTCCAAACGTAGGCTCTCGGTATTCGTAGAGAAAGGCCAGGTGAACTGTATGAATAAGGGTAGGATCCAGTGATGACAACCGGAGAACGAATGACGGGGCGTACGGTGTATCTTCGTGGCCTTTGCTCTCGTTTGAAATTACAGCGGGGGTCGGCTTTGGGCCATCGAGTTCTTCATCCCAGTCGTCCATCTCGGTATCCTCATCGCCCTGGCGAAATGGTAGAATTGCGAGATTGCGCGCTCCAAATTTCAGCGCGGCACAGCGGCCACGAGGATCCGCTGTCAAGTAATTGAAGCAGTTGCTAAGATATGGATCCCAAGGAGATCCACCAATATCTTCTTGCTCGTAGTAATGAATCGAGATTGTCGACAGCCCATGTCTCTCTGGGTCCCACTCCACCAAACTAAGCTTTGCGTCCTTGAAAGAGAGCAGCAACGACTCTCCCCCCGATTTCGATTCGGAGATTTTGATGCGCGCCAGCGATGTTATCGTCCCAGCAAGCGCATACTCGCCGACCAAAACGAGCTTTGTTGTGCTTGCGAGTGTCGAGCGTTGGACGGCGTCCGGGTCGAGAAACGAGGACTCGAATCCATCCTCGTCGCCCCCCAGTCGTCTGCTGTTGATGATCGCATCTTCGGTATCTTCATTGTCGCCACCATTAGCCTCAAGCTCCTCCGTAACGGCCTTGACGGAAAAGATCTGAAGCAACGAGGTCTTTGCGACAATGAGATTCGTAGCCGTGCCGGAAGTGAAGGGTAAGGTCAGCGAATGCGTGGCTGCAGTGGGAGGCGCCAGCTCCGTAAAACACTGCATTATGAGGAGACAACGGGTATCAATCCATGCATTTCGTGGCGTTGTGAGTCGAGGATCGGGGACAATTGAGGTGCTTTGCGGGCTGTGATGTGATTGATGAGATGGAGACAAGAAGTTCGAACGCGCGCGGATCGAGCTCACTGCCGCGTTGGTCCGTGCACAATCATTGTGCCAGCCACCCCTGTCGATAGTGTCTGTATGCTGCCGGGTACGTACCTTTCAGTCCCTGAAGCTTGGTCGAAGCCCTCTTTCCATGAAACACCTCCAAGTCTCTTCGTCAACCCCGCCAGAGAACCACCGAACAAGAGCTTCAATGCGCAAACTGTGCTGTGTCAACTACCATTAGCACTTTGAATGTTGGTTTGAATACCGTGTAAGCTTCCTATTCCTTTGTTTGGATGCCTTTCATGAGACGCAAGGCTGACAACAGCTTCTCCCAGATCTCAGACACCGACGTCATCATGGCTCTCATTCAAACAGCGTTCATATGGCTCTCCTACGCTATTGCAGTCGCCCTGATCGCAACAGCTGCTGCTGCATTCATATTCATATATCAGACACCTCGAGATAGGTCGGCGCTTGTCACGACGGTTACAGTTTTTACGTTGACGTCGTTGCTCGCGACGGTATTCTTGCTCCCCGTCGACATTGCGCTTGTCTCGTCCACATCGTCGTCGAAGCTCGGCATCAAGAAGGACTGGGCAACACCGGAACGTGTAGACAGCATCCTGTTGACTCTGAAGGTTGTATACTACACGCTCTATTCGCTTGACGCACTTTTGTGCTTCATCGTCATCCCATTCACCTATTTCTGGTACGAGGACTATGATGAAGTCGATGCCGAAGAAGGGACACAGTCTTTCGCGCAGCGATTCTGGAACGCATTCAAGTACACAATTGCATTCATTCTGTTAGCACTCATTGTTTTCCTGGTCGGATTCTTCGTACCTGTTGCAGCACACGACAGAGATGGCCGAATGGATCTTGACTACTTCAGGAGGCTGCTGTCTGCGAACAAGGGCGAGAGAGCACTTACATTTGCACTGGGTCTTTTGATTACGCTTGGAACGATGTTATACGTGCTATATACCGCTGCAGGATTTGCGTTGATGCCAATATCATTTATCAAATCTGCGCCATCGATCTCAGCACCCCAGCTCTATGCCACAACGGCTTCTGCCTTGGTGCAGAACCGCGAGAGGCAGCGACAGTTAGAGGGCCGAAGTGCCGGACGTCCGGATGGATTACCAGCCAAGGATCAACGGGAACTTGAAGGCCTTGTTCGCGAAGAACGAACATTGGTTCGCCGCGAACGACTCGCTGCCGAGGCTCAAGGGCAAGGTCAGTCGAAAGTAGCAAAGGCCTGGACAAAACTTTGCGCAGTTTTCCGACCATTGAAGCTGCTCGGTGGCATATTCATGCTTTTGATTTCAATCGTAATTTGGGTATCCATGTTCATCACTGGAATCGACAAGGCTAAAAATTCGATTTGCAAGGAGCAGTGCGGCTATATTCTCGACAGCGTTCATATCTTCCAGCCGATCGACTGGATCTTTGTTCAATCTTCGAAAGTTTTTCCCATCGACTATGTTTTGATGGCTCTTTTGGTTCTGTTTTTTTTTGCCAGTTCTGTAGCAGGCATCGCAAGAGTCGGAATTAGGTTCCTGTGGGTTCGGCTTTTTGATATCCGCAAGGGCCGTACGTCCCCGCAGGGTCTTTTACTGGCAACTATGATGCTAAGCTTGATCGTGTTGGCGATCAACTATGCGATTACAACTATTGTTGCACCCCAGTATTCGCTATATGGACCTCAGACTTTCTGTACGAATCCACCCCGACACGCTGGGGACGCACCAGATTGTAGCGACCACCCGGAACTCATCAAACAGTGCACCAAAGTGTCCCACGCCGACAAGTCTGGAAACATCTGCACACCCAGTGTCGTATCAACATTCATCAATCGCATCACCGCCAACTTCCCATTCCTCGGTGCCGTGGACTTCTGGGCGCAGTTTGCATTCCTAGCTGTCTTCTTCACCATATTTGTCACCGCACTGTTCCGGACACCGAAGCTCAACATCAATGAGATTGACCAGGATGCAGAGGCTGATGAAGAGGAGGGTCTGCTGGCGTCTACAGGGAGGAGATTTGGAGCGACGTGGCAGGACATCACGGGGCGAGCAGGGGAGAGGAGGGTATCCGGGCAAGGTGCAGCGGGTCGAGGGGTGCGAGGGGATATACATGACGATGATGATTGAGCTTCTTCGAGTTGTAAATTGACAGTTGGACGGATGGATACAAACAGTATTTGGATCGAGATATTATTTGTCTCTTAACTGGAAGCACTTATGATAGTGAATATGTAATAAAGTTAGGTTTCTCTAGCTTAAGCGTAATCGATAGATCGTTGCATTTATAAAGGGCATTTTAATTACGAGTTTGTGGTGGTTTAACAATTTTATCTGGCAAATATGAAATAATAATTAATATGTTAACACGAATATTTTTAAAATGACCGGAAGTCAGAAGCTACGCGACATACACCAGAAAATCAACCCCCTAGAAGTTTGTCTAATTTTTAATTATGAGAGCTTTACAATGCAATAATTTATTCATAGGAATACAAACTTGCATCATGGCTGAGAGGACCAAATATAAGCTGTAGTAGATAAATATATTGCACAACTTGTTAGAAGCCGAGAGTAAGTTAAATAACGTTTACTTGGGAATAATTTAGCCAACTGGAAGGCCACATAGAGACCGTTTGCTATCACGACGTTTTATTTTATGTGTAGTTCAAAGTTCAAGCGAGCGAATTGAATTCTTCTTTATGTACAAGCTATGGGTTTATCATATGTTCAAGTGGCTTGCCGGCAAAAGCCAAAACTTTCTAGACCGGCGGTACAGATCGCCCAACAAATCTCTGCCAACTTTTGTTCCTTCTAATTGGATCCAAAACTTTTCCCAACGTCCATGTTGGTTGTTTAGAATTGCGGAACGGCGTTCTTGAGGAGCATCTCGAAGTAAGCCTGGTGCCAGGCACCGGCCTCAGGGGATGGCTTGAAGGCTATAGAAGAATCATGTTAGCGTTGTTTGGGTATGAGTTTGAAAAGTTCACTTACCATCCTCGTTTCCGCAGAAAGAGTCGTATCTTGTCGCGCTGGTGTCGCTGGTTCCATCACTCTCTCCACCGGGCTTACCCCAGACGAAGGCATCAGCGAGCTCGTTTCCGGTCTCAGATGTTGGGCGGACTCCAAAGCCGGCACCGTCAACGTTGCACCAGTCACCCCACTCAAGGCGGAGGCCTTGAACGGCGTTGCGGCCGGTATCGACGATGGCGTGGTTGGGGTGGCCTGCAGCAGCAAGGGCCTCACCGAAGATGGTGACGTAGCGGTCCTCATCCTGGCACGCGTTGTACTGTCCATCGGGATCGTTCTCGAACTCCCCGGGGGTCATCTGCCAGGCGTTCCAGCCGGCAATGTTGGTGGCAATACCACGAACCTGCGATGGCGAGCCAGCGGCCTTGTAGACCTTGGCAAGACCCGCAGCACCGGGCTCTGTTTAACGTGTTAGAATGGCAAATCTAACGAGAGGGTTGGGATTCTTACCGAGGTTGTCGTTCCATCCGAGCCATCCACCGTGGCCAGCATCAACGTACATCACCACGTTGGGCAAGTTGAGCTGCTCCAGGGCGTATGCAACACCCTCCTCGTAACCTGCAGCAGAGTCCTGGCAGGCGGCGACGTCGGCATTGGTGACCAAGTTGGGGAGGGAATCGGGCTCAATGATAAGAGCGATGGCGGTGTTTGGGTTGGCCTTGAAGATCTCGACAATTGCTAAACACGATTAGCCACACGAAAAATTCTAGTAAGGATTCAGTGCTTACGGTCGATGTACTCGGTCTTGTACCTCTCAACCTCACCAACGGCGAGCTCTCCGTTGGAGGCCTTAGCGGCACAATCACGGCCGGGGAGATCGTAGATGACGAGACCAATGATTTCTCCGCAGGGAACGTCCTTGATCATGGCGTCGATGGTGGGAATGACGGAGATGGTATCGATCCACTTGAAAGAACCGACCTCAGCAACCTTCTGAGCCTGAGCAATGAGGGTAGCATCGGTCATGTTCGCAATGGCGGCGGTGATCTCATCAGCGTAGTAGGAGTTGGCGTAGAGAGTGTTGTCAGCGAATGGGTTGGACTCTCCACTGAGAGTGACTGCCTCCGTGCAGGCAGCGCGCTTCTGGACAACGGCTGGGGCAGCGAAGACGCTGGTGACAGCAACGGCCGCCGTCAGGGCGGAGTATGAGAGAGAGTACTTCATGGCTGCGAGAGTTTATACAAAGTCAGGTTGAGAAATGCACAAGAAGGCGAGGATGAATCTCAGATAATCCAGAGGAGACACCTCTCTTATAAGCAAAATATCCCCATAGCCACGCGCTGGGACTTGTGATTTCATCCGGGAAGACGTGGCGGATCTACAACCTCATGACCCATACATGGCACGAATAATGATAGTACCAAGGCCTTAATTTGGCGCTGAGGAGGAAGCAGGCCCGAAAAAGGCGGGAGGCTAATATGGGAACCATAAATCGATGCTTCATTTTGAGGGCTTCCAATGGAAGTCGGCTCGGAATATGGAACGATTGTTCCGTCGCTAGCTTGAGTAGTCAAGAGCTTGCTTTGCATCGATGCTTCTGTCCCTGGCTGTCCCTGGTAGATCTTGCCTTAAGGGCGCAAATGCCGTCAGCTGCAGAGCGTAGAAGGCCATTTGGAACACTAGTCATCTGATAGAAGCGTCTAGCATAGGCTAATTGTTTGCCCGAAAGTTTTAACCATGCGCCTTGATTTAAAGCTAATATCAAACCTGACAAGCTCTTGGTGGACTAGACGAGAAGAGTAGAAGGCAGTCTTTCTATTCGAGGAAGAGATCGCCGATAACCACTGGGCTCGAGAGCCCTAGCATGAAAGGCCAAGATGGCCCTACTTCTTCCGCAATTGGCGTGTCCACTACCCCATCTCCCCGCTCTTTGTGCACAATCTTTCCCCATATATCGGATTCTTTGGTGCGAATCTACGTTGAATTCGAATGCGGAGTTGCCAAGGTCCAAAAATTACATCCACTCAATTTGTAGCTTAATGTGGAGTCGCCAAGATTCCAGTATTTATCCCGCTCCATTCGAACCATTTGAACGAAACGCCGTATAGCATACCCCGGATGTTAATGTTTCTGACATAGTGGCGGGACCCCCGCGATTCCAAGAAGGGGTGATCGTCAATCAGGGGGATGGCGCGGCACTCTATCTGGGGATCGTCGGTAGTTGCTGATTGGATTCATGGCACTTTGTGGGGAATGGGGTGCTATATTGCGGCTAAATTGCTCTGACGGCGGGAATTGGTGGACAATGTCAGCCACGAACAGCCGCCTTCTGGATGATTGGCAAACGATACTACCTAACTGCCATGTAGAGTAACTGTGGCTTGAATGAGAACCGTCAATTCAGGCTTTTGGTGGCGCCTGCTGCTGTTAATGAGGGTGACATCGCCTGCTCTCTATTGCTCAGCCCGCCGGCACAGTATTTCTGGAGTTAACCACAGAGCACGATGACGTCTTGCCTGTATGCGCGTCTGTTGTGTGGTTGAATTGAATGCCAACAAGAATACTGCAGCAAGATGTATTCTTTCATTTGGGCCAGCGGACTAATTTCTTCTGCGTGGTTCTGGAAAGACATCCATGGTGCGCTACTGTGGCACTGTGCTGCGAGGAGTGTTTGTTGTCGAGAGATCATCCGTGGTCAGTCCCCCGAAGGCGGGGGGATTATCAGTTTTTGTCCAAGATCTGCAACGGAAATGGCTTTGAGGACCCCCGAGCCGGCGCTTGCAGGCAATATATATCACAATGGCCTCCCGACGAAGCCGCCAGTATTGCGTACCCAGCCATCGTTACAACTTGAGGGCAGAAGCGAGGTACGGTTGAGCGACTGTGCCTTGATCCCAACCCCGCGAGAATTGCAAGACGCGCCACTTCTGCTCCGCCGACGACGAAATTGCTAATGACCAAATGCCCAATTATCTAGTCTTGTGCTGGCTGCCGCGGCAACACGTGGTAACATCCTGTTGTTGCTAGTGGTAATGTAGGATTTCGCGCTCCTTACCCCTTTCCTTGGGTAATGCATACCCTCTCGAGAATGGCCATAACATAGTCCCTTGAAGGCATATTTAAAATCTATTTGCAACCGCTCTAATGAAGTCAGGTGATTCAGTAATCAGGTGATGATGGTTCAAGCCATGGCGACGCCTTTTTGAGGCGCTGGGCGCAGTTCTGCGCGAAGGCATGGAATCCCTGGTATATTGCAGGGGTTGCACTGTCTCACTCAGCCAGTGTGTGCCTTGGAGATATGGCGGCAAAAATCTAACGACAGCCTCATTATCAGGGAAATTACGGTCAGCATTTTAGTCTGCAGTCTGCAGTTAGAGTGCTTTTGCAAAGTTGTGGCTTGAAAACGATCGATCACAGGTTCTCAGAGGCTCTGAGTTACTTGCCCAAAGACTGGGCAATGGCAGACCTAAATGCGCAACCCGAGGAGCCCCACTATACGAAGGCCGACGAAAACCAAGGAGGGTGGAATTCCAAGAGAAAACGCTGGATAATTACTGCAGTGGCTGCAGCTTTTGTCATTGTGGGACTGGCTGTCGGTCTCGGGGTTGGGTTAAGCAGCCGCCACTCCTCATCCGCTGCAAGCCCATCGGAACCAAGGTCAGACACCAGTTCAGGAAGCACGTCTACGACTGGGGATTCGTCTCTTTGGCAGCCGGAAGTCGGAATAAAATGGCAGATTGTCTTACAAGCACCCATAAATGAAACCGAGATTGACGTTCCGGTGTATGACATCGATCTGTTCGATAGCACCGCTAGCATAATCACTTGGGCCCAAGGACAGGGCCGCAAAGTAATATGCTACTTCTCTGCCGGTTCATATGAGGACTGGCGCCCTGATGCCGCAAGCTTCAAGCCTGAAGACTACGGCAATGGCCTGGAGGGTTGGGAGGGCGAATATTGGCTCAATACCAGCTCTGCTAACGCTCGAAATATCATGCTCGCGCGCCTAGACCAGGCCGCAAAGAAAGGTTGTGACGGCGTTGACCCCGACAACATTGACGGGTATGAGAACGATTCGGGGCTGGACCTGACGACGGATACTGCTGTGGACTTCGTCACATTTCTTGCCGACGCGACTCATGCTCGAAATATGTCCTTCGGTCTGAAGAATGGCGCAAAGATTTTGAGTCAGGTTATCGATCTCATCCAATGGAATGTCGTCGAGGAATGTCTCCAGTACAACGAATGTGAAAAATACGGACCTGTCATCGATGCTGGGAAGCCAGTATTTCTGATCGAATACCCAACCACCGAGGAAAGGCCGAGCTACGTGAGCGATGAGAAGAAAGAAGAGATCTGCGGTAGTTCTGGGATACCCCGTGGATTTTCGACTATCCTAAAGAATATGAATCTGGACGAGTGGATTGTGCAGTGTCCTGCGCTTACACCCAACCAAAGAATATAAACGGGGAAGAGAGCTTCATGGCAGCAGCACTATGAATATAGTAAAATACTATATTTATAGAATCAATACCAGACCAAAAGCTGTATAGCCAGAATGCAAAATGGAAAGAGCACCGAGCCAAATGACAATTAGCACGTGACACAAATGATGTGGTCAGGTGATTTTACGCAATTCAGTCGAGCGAAGTCGGCCATTGCGAATGCAGCAATTGTTATGAAAGAAAATTGATCCTTCTTTGCGCACATTTGTTGGATCTAACACGTTTTCTGGAAATAAACATCCTGCGAAAGTGCAAACCCCGGTGATAAGTGTTTTGTGAGTGACATCCCAGGTTTGGAAGCCGGAGGTTCGGCACAAACAGAAGCTCTCGTTCTGCCGAGAAGGCCGTACTAAACTCCTCTCATGTTATAACTTCGTTCGACAACAAAGTCAGGTTCTGACATATCTTGTTTCGATAGTACGCTTTTTGACAACGTTGATATCAGTCACACAGTGTATAGGATAATTAAGACGCGACCTAGGCCATTCGTTCCACCTGGATAAGATGCCTTCGCCGGCGGTAGTTGTTGGATACAACGTCTTCACGACCGCGGATGGAGTAAAGCTTGCGTTCAAAAGCCGCGGCGATCAAGAAAAGAAGCCATTAATTCTTGTAAGATGGAGCTGCTGTTTGGAAGTCGTGCGTATACTAATATTTCCGCAGCTCCATGGCTTTACTGGATCTTCTGCTGTATGGGATCGCAATATCGGCACTTTACAGGAAAAGTTCTGGGTCATTGCCCCAGATCTCCGTGGCCATGGACGCTCCGGTCGGAAATCAGATGGCCAAGATGCCACAGTAGCAAGACTGGGGAAAGATCTGAAGGAGCTCGTGGATTGGTTGGGTTTGAGCCCAGGGCCCCCAGATGATAAAGGCAATTCTGATCAGAAAACTGCTCGGCCGAGCTGCATAGCTGGTAGTCTTGGTTGTGCGATTACATGGTTAGGATTTTGTCCTTTAGTACGTGGCGATACACACTAACATCGTCCCAGGTCGTTTGCAGAACAGTTTGGAGAAAGCATATTTGACAAGTTAGTATGGGTTGACCAAGCTCCTCTTCAAAACTACACACAAGATGGCACATGGGGTCCCGAGCATGGAAACAGATCTCTCAACTCCCCGGAAGCATTGAAGAGCATGCTGGATACCCTTGCGACGAGTCCCGATGACGTTTACAAAGGCACCATTAATAGTTGCCTGGCATATATTTGGGATTCCACCTGGGGAAGACAGCGATTCGACTCCGAGGCGGCATACCTGAAAGCCCAAGAGAATGACACTAGCTTTTTCCTACAGATATCCCAGCAGGGAGACCCAACTTGGTTCGGAAAGTTGATGTCTGACCATACTGCCATAGACTGGAGAGGCTCTATCAAGAAGAATTTCAGTGGAGCCAGTGGCAGCAGTTCTGACATATTGGTCGTTGCGAGCGAAAGAAGCGGATGTTTCCCAGCTGCAGGACCGATGTGGATTGTAGATGCCCTACTTGAAGACAAGAACAGGGCTGATAATGCGTCAGATCCTTATGTTCGAGGGGTTGTTGCAGACTTCGGAGGACACTGGTGCTATTGGGAAGATGCCGAGAAGTTCAATGACCTTGCCCTGGATTTTCTGACCAGGTAAACTACCAGTGCATGAATTATGAGAAATACAGCTTAACTGGGGTTTGTCAAACTCAAATAACGTCATTCACCGCAAGCTTCCTCGTATCAATATGAATGCGCAAATTCGCATCACGTGAAAATGAGAATTTGTTCCAGCACTTGATTCGATAATTATAATGCAATATCCCTAAAAGAAATAATAGCCAAATAAAGTGTTTTCTGCAGTTTGAACTGTGTATATCGATTATCAGATTCTCACAGTCCGTCTTCAAACTTTCCGGCGGTACGACTATATGACTGTGCTCTGTATGTAATGTACGTAAGCCACTGCCCCGCAGCAACCCCACATCTACCCTTTGTGAACCGACCCCGCGCGAGGCTAACCTTTCCATATAAATATAGTGGGATCTCCTCGAATCACCAAATCATTAATTATTCGTTATATACCCCTAGCGCAACGCACGCAACCGCAATGGGTTCCAACGCCCCAAAATGCAATGTGTGCCTGATAGGAAGTGGCGGGGTGGGCACTATCGGGTCTGTTGTCCTCGAGAACTCTGGGCGTGCTCATGTGACCGCGGTTCTCCGGTCCAAATACAAGGTAGTAAGTGAGAAAGGGTGGGATATCGAATCTGTGGATCACGGGACTTTGAAGGGATGGAAGCCGAGTAGAAGTCAGTGTCGACCCCTTCTGTATATGGATTTGTTGCTGACATTCGCGTCTAGTTGTCGCAACGGTTTCTGAAGCTGCTTTGCCTCCTTCTGGAACAGACGCCCAGCACTACGACTACGTGTTTGTGAGCACCAAACAGCTTCCGGATAGCTACAGCGTCGCTGAGCTCATACGGCCCGTCGTGACACCCGGTCTCACGGCTGTCGTCCTCATCCAGAATGGCCTTGACATCGAGCTTCCCATCATTGAAGCCTTCCCAAAAAACACTGTTATTTCAGGGGTCTCGGTGATCGGGTCTCGCACTGAAGGCGAGAATGGAATCGCTCATATTGGCAGCGAGAGGGTAATCATGGGCCCTCACTTCCATGACGGCCTTGATAGAGAGACGCAAATCCGCCAAGCAACAGAGTTTGTGGCAATGTACGATAGTGGCGGGCCGGGAATTGTCTCCCTGGACCTGGACATGCCCAAGGCGCGATGGTACAAGTTACTATGGAACGGCACATTCAACACTCTCTGCGCATTGATGAAAATGGATGTTGGGGAGGTGCAGTCGTCCAAGGGGAGAGAGACTCTTCTTGTCCCGATGATGCGGGAGCTAACGGCAATCGCGAAGGAAGATGGCGTGGAGTTGCCGGAAGCAGCAATCCAGAAGTTGGCTTATGGCCTGCCTGATGATTGTCCCTACCGGCCGAGTATGTTGGTGGATGTCGAGCAAGGCCGTCTGATGGAGATCGAGGTTATTCTGGGGAACGCGCTGAAGAAGGCGGAAAGGTATGGGGTGCCTGCGCCGAAGTGCTCAACGGTGTATGAACTATTGAAAATGGAGCAATGGAGGATCCAGCAGGATCTGTCAGGCGTGGTGAAGGCAAAACCTAGCAAAGTAGATGGAACATCCCTATTTTAGTTGTGGAAAGGCTGGGATTAAGTTGATCTCTTGACAATGCTAATATCGACATTATTCATACGTTTCCGGTTGATGTACCTGCGAATGGCCACATAAGGCGGAGTATTCGGGGTTCCTCATGATAACAAAAGACATCTAACATCTCAAGTCTAAATCCAAGTTTTGGACATTTCTCTAAATATTTGTTGCTAGAGATTTTGTATTTGTC
Organism: Pseudogymnoascus sp. VKM F-4513 (FW-928); assembly: GCA_000750755.1. Classification (NCBI taxonomy): domain Eukaryota; kingdom Fungi; phylum Ascomycota; class Leotiomycetes; order Thelebolales; family Thelebolaceae; genus Pseudogymnoascus; species Pseudogymnoascus sp. VKM F-4513 (FW-928). The sequence goes on from JPJW01000600.1 coordinate 53,342, forward strand.
GACCTATCCATGGTTCAGGGCGGCGGAAAGTGTGGTCCGAGCTTTTTCGGGCTAGACGCGACATGTTATCCTGGTGGCCCTCACGTTTACTTGTCTCATAAGAAACGACAGATTTTCAATTATTGCGAGGAATGCAGTTGATATGTTCACACTCTATTGATTAATTTTAGGCGCCATTGCCATCACTGAACTCATTTTGTAGCCACGCTGCTGCCGCCTGCCAGTGGCATATGGAGGGATTTGTCCCGGTGACAGACCCATCATGTCCGAGCAACTGGTCACGGATGTGACGGAAAACAGCGATCCTGACGCTGCGCTACAAGCTACTATAGCTCATCAAGAGAATGAAAACCAAGAGGGAAATGTTAACAGCGCTTCCCAGTTGCCGAGAGCTGGGAGTTCAGACGCTTCAGTGACCGATCAATCTCATGTGGCTTCACATGAGCAGCCAAGGAAACGAACAAAACGGGTCCAGAATTCGTATGGGTCATCATGTCAACGCTGTAAAGATAAAAAGACAAAATGCGAACCATCGAACGTCACTGACGTCTGTAAAAGGTATGCAATCTCATTTGCACCGAGAGAACCGTCTGCCTTGTCATAATTCGGCCCTTGACTAACAACTCGAAAGATGCGCATCTGGCAATCACGAATGCGTACAACCCCTGAGATGTAAGTTGGCAGCTGCGGGTTCGCTGGATCCACGTGTTCTGTTATGGCTGCAATACCCCCCCTTTACACCCGTTAACGAGTAACCCAGGGATGCTCAACGTCAATCCCGGTGGGCCTGCTAGAAACCACAGGCCATATGGGAACTCAACTGACGCAAGAGAATACCTGCAAAGGAATAATGGTCATATCGACAGATTAGAGCAAACTCTACCACACTATACGGCGTTGGATGGTCGGAGAATAGGTGACCGTGCGTCAAATAACGTTAATGTGGCTGCGTATCCTCTTGAGACTCCCAGTCGCCCCCCGACAGTCGCCATCCCAAGGAACCCTAATGAAGGGGCATACCTTGATGTAATAGATCAAGGAATCTTGGATTTGAAAGCTGCGCACGATCTCCTGCAAGAGTTCAAAGCTATAGACCACAATTTCCCTTACATCGTCATACGCCCAGGCGTGTCCACAGGCACGCTTCGTCAAGACAACCCCATGTTGTTCTTAGCCATTTGTACTGCCGCCGCATGGAAGGACAGGGGGCTCCAGATAAAGCTAGAAAGGGCCTATCTGGAAAGATTAGCTGGTAGGATGGTAGTTGATGGCGAGCAAAATCTAGACATGCTCCAAGGGTTGCTTGTCCATCTCTCCTGGTAAGCTCTCCTCGCCTAGCCATTAACCCAAATATGAATCTATCCTGACCTTTTCAAAGGTGCCACCTCCATCTTAAATCCTCATATCGCTTAACTTCTCTCGCCATCTCCCTTGTCACAACCCTCGGCATCAACCGTCGTCCTATGCCTGCAGATCGCCAAAACCTCAGCGTCATATTTCCATTTCCCAAAGGCACCCCTGCACCCTCCAACTCCCCCAAGACTTGGAGCCCAGATGCTCGCCGTGCCTATATTGGTGCCTACGTTACCTGCTCGTCTTATGCACATGCCCTGCGCAAAACAAGCACTCTGAAATACACTCCATATCTCGAAGAATGCGCGCAATCGCTCTCCTCTGGCGCGAGCCTGGCATCCGATATCCTCCTCGTCCACCAAGTCCGCCTTGCCCATCACGTTGAGTCGATCAGCGACACCTTCAACTATGACTTCTCCCGCTCTGTCCCCGCCGTGCCGGATTCTCAGCTAAGTTTCCACGTACGCTCTTTCTCTGCGGCGCTCACAGGCATCGAGTCCTTGATCCCGTCGCGTCTCACTAGAAACTCCCTTCTAGCAACTTCCCTTCTCGTCGTCTCGGCATACACCAACGAGATAGGCCTGCACGGCCTGCACCCCAACGACACCCTCTCCCTTCCCCGCATCACTATCCTCATCGATTGTCTCGGGGCCGTGCGCCGCGTCCTCGACGCCGTGGTCGCGCTAGATGACGCGGATTTTCGCGCCCTGTTTGGATACAACTGGGCGCGCATACACTACTCTATGAGTCTCGCGGTAGAACTCAGTCTAGGCATTGCATCCCCATCGTGGGACGTGGAAAATGTGCGCGCTGTCTTGGCGCTCGAGTCATACGTCGACGTGCTTGTGGAGCGGTTGGAGGGAGTGAGTGCGCTGATTCGAAAGGAGGGAGACCAGGGCGACTGGTTTGGGTTTTTGGCTATGCTTTGGAAAGAGCTGCGACGGAATTATACTGAGGGTATGGCGGCGAGAGGAGTGGTCGTACCCGGAGAGATACCTCCAGTTCAGGATCTTGGTGAGGGGTGGATCGGGCTGGAAAGTATGGATTTTATGCCTAATGAGTGGCTGTGGATGGTGTCAGATGTTGGAATGTGAGTCGTGGGACTTTGGGCGATGGGGATGGCATGTTGTGAGCGTAAAGATATATGTACGGGAGATACCAATATGTACTAAAGTGATACAAGTTCGATAAATGATCCAGTGTTGCGCGAATGTCAAATCAGGTATTTTAAACGGAGTATTGACTCCTTGACGTTGATTCATCGCTCTGGAGTAAGACTAGCTCAATACATAATCAAGCCTCGCCTACTTCCCCAGGGGCTGCACTGTTGGGTCCCAGAAGGTAGGCTTGTATTCATCGAAGTCGAGGAGTTCCATGTCCTCGGGGCCAAGCTCAAAGTCATAGACCTGCGCATTTTGCTCGATCCGGTCTGGTGTCACACTCTTGGGCAATGGGACGTACCCTTTCTGCAGGCTCCATCTCAATAGCAACTGCGCCCAAGACTTCTCATGCGCCTTCCTCAGTGAGGTGAAGACCTTGTCGCCCTTGCGTTCGCCGCGCACAAGAGGGGAGTACGCCTCGATCACCACGCCCCGCTTGACACACCATTCGACTATATCATTGCGCGGTAGCCATGGATGAATCTCCCACTGGCCGACAGAGAGCACGCCGCCTTTGCCCTTCCCGCCCCGCTCCTCCTCCAGCTCCTTGATGTGTTGTTCAAGCTCATCGAGATGATGCACACCATAGTTGCTGACGCCAATGCTGCGGACTTTCCCAGCCTCCTGTGCCTCAACGAGAGCCTTCCAGGCGCCCTTGCGGCCGGATGACCCGCCGTCAGGAGAGTGGATGAGGATCAGATCAACGTAAGTGAGGCCTGAGTTCGCAATGGTCTCGTCAATCTGCTTGGCGGCGTAATCATGCGACATCTGCTTGCCACCATAGATCTTGGTAGTGAAGAATATATCCTCGCGAGGGATACCGGAAGTCTTTATAGCCTCGCCGCAGCTTGCTTCGTTGCGGTACATGAAGGCACTGTCGATCTATAACTTGTTAGTTTCCGTAATGAGGCGCGGATATTAGGGAACCTTACATGTCTGTAGCCAGTTTTAAGTGCGTGTGCTACAGCATGTGTAGTGTCGGACTTTGGCCTGTGGTCCAGTCAATAAGTGCATCTACAAAAGTGTATCTTGGATATACATCTGCCAGACCTAAATAGAAGTCAGTTCTTGTTCGCTGAAAATATTAGACAGGGTATGCCTACACCAAAACCGAGGGCAGGAATGTCGTAGCCAGCTAATAAAAGTTATTTTGCGTTCCATTTGATATGAGGCTTGTGGTGACAGCCCAACCTACACTTCAGAGGCTTCTTTGAGCTGATATTTAGCTTTGACATCTTGGAGGCCAATGTAGAACAAGTCATATATAATTTAGGCACAAGTTTTCGACTGCGCACCACTACTGTATGCAGCAATAGAGAAGAAGGAAGTGTTGAATGAAATACAGATGGAGACGAGTATGAAGGCTGTTGGTTAGGACGTCGAGAGAGAAAGAGATAAATACAAAGATATGAGTTCAACCATTTATAAATAATCAGGTCACTTTTGTTCTATTGGAAAGCGAGGGAAGCTCCCCTGGATTAACAATCAAATTGATTAATTGATGACGTTTTGATGTGCCACCAAGAAAGGCTCCCCTGGTACTACTGTGTACGGAGTAATATGTCGTGAATCGCGTGGACTGCCTCAACTATTACAACTAATCACTAGATATGGTATATATAGCTTCTGTTGGTATCTTTATATCCGAGCGACCTTATGTGTAGCCGTATGCAGCAGCTGAAACGATTAGATTCCACCTGAGAGCTGTTGTATCGGTAAGCACTCAAGCAGCCATTCAGGGTCTACAAACGAGCCGAGCTGCATATCTCATTCAGCCTCGCTGCCCCAAATTTGTAAGCCAGGAATATGAGTAAACACGGCCACTTCGCAATTCATAATCGTACCTTCCTATCATATAGATTACTAATTTATGCTTTGATCAGGTATTATAATTATTTGATGTCCCTAATCCAATCAGGGTTATCCTTCAGCTATCCTTCCCAAGCTTCTTCACTCCAGCCCCTTTCCGTGAACTTATCTTCCAGAGGCAGCACACGCTCCTCGCCCGGCACCATGCCTTCACTTGCTCTCCCTTTGCCTCTCCATCATAGCCCACCCCGTCCAAGCCCTCGGTGTTGAGCCAGCGCGCCAGATCTTCTAGCACAATTGGATCGTACATTAGCATCTTCTCGTACCAACTTGGTGCCCCAGGTGCCCCGCACGGCTCTGTAATAATAGCTTTTGTGATGTATCCGAATAGCTCCTGCTCTGCAGAATTCGGCGAGAGCGGGGGCAGAGTAACATCGGCAATGTCGTCTTCAATTAGAGAAAGCTGTGGTGGAGCAAAAGCTCGAGAGGCATTCCGTCGTGGTGGTGACGGTGTGAGCGGGGTATCAGAATCAGAAATCTCCTCTGGAAGTGACTTTTGCCTTGCTACTTTAGTTTGAGGTGATTGGGGGTATTGCGCGAGGTTATCGCTATCGAAGGTTGGCCTGTGACTATTGTGGGAGGACAGCGGCCGTCTGGTGGCAGGCTTCGACATTCTTTTGGACGATGGGGACATCGCCCCACTGTCTTTTCGCCGTCTGTCTCTAGGCTTTGCTGGTGACGCTGGTGGGATCTGCGACGGCACTTTACCAGAAGCGTTTTTTATGGCAGTGTTGACTCCTAGAGGTCCTAACGCTGCCCTTTGCTTCCCTTCCCAGCACTTCTCAAGCAGAGAAATCATCTGCTCTCTCTTTTTGATGGGTTTAAACTTGTAAGAAGCGAGCTCTTTGGCCAGCTCGGCTGTTGAATACGATTCAAAATTGGGGCATTGCTCGCTCGGCGGCATCTCCGTGGGATCGTCAGGCTTAATGGCAACACGGTCGGCCAGGTGCGGAGTCGCTTCCTTTAGAGCGATTGGTTTATCAGCAAGTGAAGTGGGAGCGGTAAGATCCGGCTGAGGAGCCGCTTCAACCGTATCAATAGTCTGTGACGCGATTGAAGCAGCACGATCAGCCTGCAATTCTCTTTCGACTTGAGAACTGCTGATCAGATCTAGTATTTCAACCTCTGTGGCGCCCTCTTCCTCAATCCTCAACGCTGCCTCCCACAAACTCGGCCGTTTCCTTGGGGATTTCCTCCTACCAGAGGTTGCAGCGTTCACGGCAGGGGGTAAATCCTCGGAAAATGGGTCCTCCAATCGATTTGAGGCTTGGGTAGCTTGCTGAAGGTCCCTCAAAAACGTAGGGTCTTCCTGTGCAAGTTGACTGGATGTACCAAAGACAAACTCTTGGCGACTGGCTTGCTCGTGTGCAGCTTGTGGGTTAAGTAAATCTGGCGGCGGCGGGGCCGCTTTCTTGCCCTTCTTGGACTTCTTATCTGGACTTCTTGGCCTTGACTTGGTGCCAGCACCCGAAGCAGAATCCGCGTGAGATAGGTATTGAAGAAGTGGCGCGGGCTCCATATCATCGTTGCCTCTCGCATATGCCGCTGTAGCTCGTTCTGTTATGGTCGTCGGCCTCTTCCTAGTGGCCTTTGTAGCCGGTGTGGCTTGGGGCGATGCTAGCATTACATTCGTCTTCACTAACTCAATAAGCTTTCGCTTTCGTGCCGTGATTGTACCAAGCTCCCGCTTAGAAGTCGAAGGCCCGTCAGTCTTGGAATATGCAAAGCTGCCAAGAAGATCCGACAACCCTTTTGGTGGTGTATCCAGGTCCACAACTTCTCCCAGCGCATATCCAAATGACGTATCTTTCGCAGTAGGCTTCGGTGGTGTCCAATCCGCTCGTCGTTTGGCTGCTTCTTGTAAATTTAAGCCTTTATCCAGAGTTATATCGTCTATATCTATATAGTCTTCCGTATTCGTAAATCTCGCAAAATGGGCGCTAACTGTGTCATCCGCCTTGCCATCGTTCTTAGGTAGCGAACCGGTTGAGGACTTGGTTATCCTTCCTTTGGCTATTTTTGTTTGCCCTTCTGTGTCGGCTTTCTTCGCTCTCGGCTTGCGAACCGCCTTTGGTTTCGAAATCAGCTCTGCAGCAGGCGCGGCGTCTCCTTCGGTTATCATTTTGGCCCTTGACTTCCGAGGTTTCTTGGGAGCTGCTTCGCTCGCGCCATTGTTGTCTTTTACAGTGGTGGCTTTCTTCGCTCGCGGTTTGGACGCAGCCTTCACCTTTGACGGTTCTGGTGTCGCCACTTCTGCCCCCGTCATATCATCTTCCGGGAAGTCCCAAATGGAGTCTTTCTGCTTCGGTCGATTTGTGTTGTTTGCCTCTAAGAGACAACCAGCGCCCGTACTCAATGACGCCACAGTGCTAGAAGCGGGTGCGCCCGGCCGCAAAGATTGGTTTTGTCGGATGAGGGTGTTGGGAGATGGCAGTCGGCTCGGCGACGAAGACATTGCCTGCGCAAATGCCGCATCGTGACGGTGAGGTTTTGGTGGTGAAGACGACAGAATTACCAAGTCAATTGTTGTCATGTTGAGGCTGCGCCGTATGGTTTTGCGCCCAGCGCATGCTCTTGGAATGAGGAACGACACTGTAAAGTCGTCTCACAGTAACATTCAAGCAAACCAAATGCCCTCCGTTGTATAATTCAGAATGCGCCGTTGTGAGTGAGTGAGTGAGTGAGTGAGCATTCAGGTCATAATCCAAGGCGCTGTGCTGTCGTAGATCCGATCCATAGAGGCTTATCGCATCGTGGTTGCCCGTATCTTAGTTCTCCCTCCCAATCCTCACAACAATCCAGGTGGGTCCCGGATGCCAGGGTCGCGAATAATCCGCGAAATCACATGACTCTGTTATTCCCCACATTGTCACCTGACCCACGAACAGTCGCCAAAATTTCATTAGGGCATGACCAAAATTCGAGAAGCGCAAAGCCGCCCAAGCCGCCCATCACCAACGACAGCCAACTCAATTCCCCCCGCCCTCACATCAACACCTTAACGTCGCAAACATGGAGAACGATAAGGGAGAACTCGTTGACCTGTTCGTCTCCCCCTCCCCTCGATCCGTCCCCTCGATGCGCCGTCCCCCCGCCGTCGAGTTGCTCCGCGAGTGTACAGGGTATGCTAACGTCGTTTTTCCCACAGTTTGGTCCCACGCAAGTGCAGCGCAACCAACCGCATCATCAAGGCCAAGGACCACGCATCCGTCCAGATCTCGGTCGGAAAGGTCGACGAGAACGGCAGATACACCGGCGAGAACCAGGTCTACGCCCTCTGCGGCTTCGTCCGCTCGATGGGCGAGAGCGACGACTCCCTCAACAGGTTGGCACAGCGTGATGGTCTCCTGAAGAGCGTCTGGAGCGGACAGCAACAAAGATAAATCGATTCATCCGGTACGATACGATTGAGATGCGCGACGAACGAGCACATGCTGACCGCGGCATAGATGTTGGGCTGGCCATGGTGTGAAGGAAGGAAATTCTGGTGCGGCTGGGATGCATGGTTGGCTGATGCCAAATGGCGTTGCTGAAATAGTCAAACGGGGCAGTATCAAGAACTGAGAACTTTTCACATCATTTTGCGGATTTCATCTCTGAGCGTGTTATGTTTGATGCGTGACAGTTGTGGGTTTTAGAAGGGCTGTCCGGCAAAAACTGACCAACAGACTTTTCGAGAGTATCGCGGGGAGCCTGCATATATGTTTACGAGACGACTGCGATGGTTCAAATGTCACAACGTCAGAATTTACCAACTACACTACGAGGATTCCTATGCGTCAATGGGCAGACACGCTATACTCCCACTACCTCAACCCTCGAATCCCCAGGATGCCCAGTTCCTCGAGAGAACCATGCCGACGAACCTGACGGGTCGCTCTGACCCTCGGTCATCATCAAGAATGACTCCCCCGATCCTGACGGAACCCCTCCAACGTATACCCTTATCACCACGGTCCCCCC
>JPJW01000601.1:0-33992 GCA_000750755.1 Pseudogymnoascus sp. VKM F-4513 (FW-928)
TCCGGACCCAGCAGCGAGCCTTCCTCCGACCCCAGCGATGATCCCCTTTTCGGCCCCAGCGAGGAACCTCTCTCCGACCCCGGCGATGGGCATGCCTCTGGCCCCGGCGATAGCGACAGCATGGATTATGACACTGATGTTAGCTTTGATGAGAACGCCGTGAGTGTGAACTGGGCCGGCGATCACCTCCTCGATGCCCGCACAGCTCTCGCAAGTTACAGCTTTGCCACACGTACCCTGAGGCGGCAGGTGCTCGAAGAAGTGGAGGCAATACGGCTGGGAGTCGAACATTATGGGCCACCTCCTGCGCACTCCCCACGGGTTATTGTGACGACTGTGAAGCATAGCGCAGTTGTAACAGACAGGGTGCCATCTTGTTCTATTTTTGGACCTGGCAACATTGAGGCTCAGCTAGACGACGCTATCAGACATGAAGCGTTTGGACGCAACAGATTGATGCCTTATACGCCGCCTAGGGAAGACCCTCTGAGGGACGCGTTTGGGGGAGTGGAGACAATGGCGGTGCGAAATCCGTCGATAAAGTGGGGAGCTATGGTGCCGCGGCATCATTTTCCAGGGGCAGAGGTGGAGGGAGTTGTACCTGAGATGCTGTCGACACCGGAGTATGTTGTATTGCGGCGGCATGTGTGCGGAACCCTGTGCCCAGACGATTGCCACGAAGGAGGAGGAGTGAGAAGAAAGGGGAAGGAAAGGGCAGTGTCCGAGGTAGCAGATGTAGAGGGGGGTAAGGAGATGGAGGATGTGGTATATGCGCATTGGGGCGACGATGACTTTGATCAGAGTGAAGACAGCGGCCCAGACCATGAGCACGAGGAACAGATACAAGAGCAGGAGGAGGAGAAGACAATAGAGACGTTAGAGCATTGCACAGTTATCGAGCGGCACCGCAGGAAATGGGCAGCGGAAATTGGCGCACTGACCTGCAAAGCGCGGATTATGACTGATAGGCGCCGGGCAATTTGTCTTAACACCATAGAACGGGATCCAGACGAAGATTTGGAAGACCCAGCGTTTGTTGTGACCGGCATGATGATCAAGCGAATGGATGACGCGAGAGAGAGGGCAGACAGTATTAAGCAAGAGAGGGCGAGGAAGGCGAGGATACGAATTGCGAAATGGCGAGCAAGAATGATGGGACGAGATACCACCGAGATGGGAGATGATGAAGGAGAGGCCATGTTCAGCTCGCTGGTGGATAGTGGGGAAGTTGCTGCGCAAGTAGGCGATCCGGACAATCAGAATTGTGATGGGGCCCCTGGACCTGCACCTCGGTCGCCAGTCAAAGAGGATTCTGCCATCGATGATAGCCCACAGTCAACCACAGTTACCGAAAACCCCCCGGCGGGTGGTTCTGACGAGTCAATGCCGCTGCAAGAGAGCCAGCCAACTGTTGAATCTACTGAGGAGGTAGTATCTGACCTAGCGGAAGTAGAGGACAGTAAACTGCCAGAGGCGGCCCCTCAAGAAGACACCCCTGAAAATATGCAAGGTCTCGAGACAACTTCTCAGGAGACTGCCGAAGAAGAGTCCATCGCAAGGGCACTTATTGCCCAAGCTGCCATTGCTCGAGATGCCACTACTCCAGATCCCGATCTTGCGGATGCTCCTATGCTTGAACCAGCCCCTCAAGAGGCTACTTCAGGAGAGGCCGCACCTGAAGGTGCCACTTCTCCAAGTCCCAATCCTGAGGAAACTCATATCCTTCAACCAACTCCTCAAGAGACCACTCCAGGAGAGACTGTGCCTGAAGTTGCCAGATCTGAGAGATCTGCGACTAAAGAGGCCTCACCTGAAGATGCCGCTATTGAAAAATCCACGCCCAAGAAAACCACGTTTGAGGAGATTACCACTGAAAAGGAAGACTCAGAGGAAACTTCAACCCAAGGAGATATTGGCCCAGGGCCAGGACCCAACCGTAAGAGACCGGCTCCGGATAAGTCATCCCTAAAACGACGCCCAGCTAAGAGACAGTCTATCCGCGAGTCGCCATTCCTAGACCATCGAGAGAGAGAAAAGCCCGCTCTGTGGGTATTGCAGCGTGATGGAAGGCTTGTTCGGAATCCGCTGGCCGATTCCAACAGTGGCCCTGAGGCTGGTAGGCGCTGGTCTGATCCTCACATTGGTGCGCCAGTTCCCAGGCCACCGTCTGATTCGGAGCCTCGCCCAAGATCGACCACAGTCTCAGAAGGCACCGAACTTCCAGTCCCACGTTGGTCAACGGGAGAGCTCCCAAGTGTAGGAGATGAAGGCCAAATTACACAGCACATAGAAGACGTCGATGATAGCCCGGCCCTTCCGTCACCCAATGAGTGGGCATTGGCGGACAGAGAGAGCATGCCCCCACCACCAACACCACGACCTCGCAATCGCTCCCTGGCATTCTCAGAAGGATCACCATATCCGAATAGATTCTGGTCTCCTAATGACACGTTCCCAAGCATAGAGAGACTATGCCGGTCAATAGAGCAGTCTTCGTCGGGCGGTGACAGCGCAGCCGATGTCACATCACTTGCCCCCGCGCGTGCCAGTACACCTGAACCGCGTGATATGTCGCCAGAGAATATCCGAGAGAATACCCAAAATAGGGCACGCGCATTGGCAACTTTGATAGAATCTGCCGCCGAAGAAAGATTTAGGGACCCGGACCCTTACAATGGGCTTAGAAGTGTGAGGACGGGCCCCCGGATAGCAGAATCGAGAATACCCCATCAACCGCGAAGGACTAGTCATCTGAGAATGGAGCTTCTGATTGACGAAGAGGCCATAGCGGCAGAGAAGTCTGAAAGGAGTGTACTGGATGTTGTTGAGGAGCAAGAGAGAGGCGTATTTGCTTCTCGCGTTCCTGACCCTCCTCGTTATAATCTGAGGAGTGGATCTAGTGCCAGCACGGAGAATCCATCACCGGTCAGTCGGAGTGTCTTCAGCCCCGAGACGTCGGAGAGGAGCTCAGAGACAACTTCAGTTGCTGTTACACCAACGGGGCCAACAAACGGGATCCAGGAAGGGGAGTCTAACCTGCCGATTGAAGGGAGCATGGGAGTGGAAGGCAGCATGGGTAGGGAAGATAGTATGGAGCGAGAGGGGAGCTTTGGAAGAGAGTTAAGTATTACAAGTGAGGTTGCGGAGACGCTTGGGGATTTGGCGGTAGAGACTGCGAGTGAGAGGGTAGGTGAGAGGGTAGGTGAGGGGGGTGGAGCGGACCCTGGAAGTGGAGTGCCAGGAATGGTTTTACCATCGACGGAAGTGCCCGAGGAGGCGGTTGAAGATGATGAGGACGGAGCGCCGCTGGCAAGGGTAACAAGCCATTCATCCACGCGTTCATTGTGAGGTGGGAGCATGAGGGGCCGACAAAGGAGCTTAGTGGTTCCGGAAGGGTGGTGATTCGGGGTGGTGTGGTTCCGAGTGAGATGCTTGTTGTCTTTCAGAGCTGTACATATTGGTTTTACCTGGTGTTTTGGTTTTAAGATAGAGTATAGAGTAAGTTTGGCACACGGCGGAGGGTTCTCGTGCCACAGCGACCGAGCGTCTGTTTAGTATATTTGGAATAGCTATTATTGGATAAAGTGTTCGTCCACGAGGCCAGGATACAGCGGGAAAGACCCGACTGGCTTATTGACTCCTCCGGGGCGCATTTGATGATATCCGGTATGCTCAGCTGTCAGCTCCTTGCGGTAAGGCTGCCTGGCAAGGAAAGGGGCAAAGACGTGCAGTATAGTATGTGAGCTATGCCTGTCAATTCACGGGGAACGGAGAACAGGGCCCCCAACGATCAACGCTCCTTGGCAAAATCCCGTCAGGCACTCTGTACCCCCATCTGACCTGGTCCAAGTGTACAAATCGATAAATACCATGGTAAGTACAAGATAGCTCTTAATGTGACCCATTCTGCCCCATCCCATCGGTAATTTGGTTACAGCTGGGACCCGTCTTATTTGTTGGAAATGTTCCACCTCACGACCCCGGGAAGGCTGAGCCCAAGCCTTGTCTCGCACTGTTGGCGCACTGATTGGTAGGGTGGCCGTGTGGTGGTAATGAGCAGAGCATGGTATCCCTGGTCCATGCTGCTGATCCCGCATACCTCATCGTCGATCGTCGATCGTGCATGGACTTATGCAATATCCTCCCCTTCTCTAGGACTTTGACCTCCCCGATGTCGCGTCGCCCCCATCTCCCCCCATCACCCCCATTACCCCCATCACCGGTCTATTGGGAGTGGGCGTGGGCGTGGTTGGGAGTGGGATCCGGCACCACCATTGTGACCATGCCCAAGGTGACGCCTCACTTCCTTTTCTTCCACCGCGCCGAGACAGGTTCTATATTATAAATTCGCATACCTGATATCAATCGTTCCGGCTGGGATACCTCGTTGGCTCACTTGGGGAGCCTGGGCAGATCGTTTTGTATATATGTTCGTTCGCTCCTTCCTCTTTATGGACCGCATCGTTTACACGTTCCGTACACGTTGCTCCTCCTTCGGTTTTAGTCGAGGCACCACATCGTCGTCAACTTGCCACAGAAACAATAGCCATCCAGCTGAGAACTTTGGCACACGACGAAAGCTTTCGAGAATATCGAACTTCAAACGTGGTCCGTGACGAAATCCTCTCAACATCAAAAAGCTTCCGCGCCTTATCTCTTCTGCCATCTCCGATTCAGACGCCTCGCGCATTCGGGCCCGGGCTCAAGAGTGACCTGAGACACGCACCCTCACTATCTGAAAGGAGCCCACTACACCGGAACCCGGAAATAGGAACCGGGTCCCCGAAGCTACTTGGAGACCAACCCATCACCTCGTCCGAACACGCGCACCCCACCAGCCGCCATGTCTCAGACTCCACCACAGCTATACAACTTTACCATCCAACCACCGTCCGCTACGCGCCCATCCACTACACTCATCCCACCACCTACTTTTGTCCTCTCCACGCCCCCCGCCTCTGAGCTCTCTCCAGACGCGAACAACCTCATGGCTGTCGCCTCGCTTGTCCCAGCGAGTATGGAGGCCGCTATCGCGGATTTATCGGGGGTAAGTGGGGATGACCTCACTGGCACCCTCGCGGTCCCTGCCACGCCCCTCACTGACGGCTCGGGGGTGGGTTTCGTGTTTCGGAACCTGAGAGTCGAGAAGCTTGGTGAATGGAGGATTCGAGTTATTGTGCTGAGGATGAGCGACGAGAATCATGGTGCTGGCAGCGGCTTACAGAATGGGATTGGAAGGGCCGAAGCGAATGCTGCGGGAGCGGTTGTTGGGGTGGAGCTTGTGAGCAGGGTCGTGACGGTTGCGCAATCAGCTGAACCAAATGAAGATATATGTGAGTATCTTCCTATTTTCTGGGAGAGTTTCCTTTGCTTGCGCAGGCGTTCGTTGCTGGTAGCGCAAGAGAAGTCGGAGCTAGGCCCATTCAGTTGCTACATGCAGTCGACTAAAGCTAAACTTACTCTCTCTGTAGCGGCGATCGACCAAGAAATATTAGACCGGATGAGCGAGTAATGAGCGAACCCTTCCAGAAGGGGGTTAGAGAGAGAGGTTGGAGTTTGATGTAGATCAAAGAGGGGGATCTGTATATATTTTATAAACGGCGGACCCGTGCGAACGGGACGGCGCGAAGCATTTCCTTGATCCGCCTCGGTTTAGGGCGACAGCATGGTGGATACCTGCGGCGACTTTCATTCATGCAACAAGAAACAGCGAGGAGTTTGGGGAGGTGTTTTGCTAGCGACCATGCATACGATAATATTGGCGGAGAGGCTCGAGACAGAATACGATATTCCCATCTGATGAACAGATGGCAGCACAGGAAAGGGATACATACGACCTGCCGCTTCCTGTAAAAATAGCAGCATAATTATAATTAAATAATAAATGAAGCACGTTATACGCTAGTTGTCGCACAAGGGTGGATAGAGTTCATTCAAACCGAAATGCTTCTGGCCCATGGCCCCGACCACTTCGGTCTCTGTCTCCCCTCTCTCTTCAAACGAAACCACACAACAAAAAAAGTACGTTATTAGCATGCGTCCCTCTATGACTAGCCTCGGATTCAGTGAAATCAAGCCCCACGCTCGAGATTGGATAGGACGAGCTTTCTGAGTTGCGGGTGAACGTGGCCGGCTGGGATATTTGAGGATTATAGATGGTATCACGGCGTCGACCCCTACAACTGGACGAGGGACCGAGGTCTGCGACATCATGACGTATCTCAGGCCACTATTAGCTCTAAATTCCATTCTGTCAATCATTCAGTTGGCGTGTTTAAACAACTTTGCAATGAGTGATAAACTGCGGAGTAAGCTGCTCGGGGGATGGTCGCAAAGGGTAGTATCGTCGGGCACCACTTGGTAGCTAGCAACACTAAGCCCCTTATCACAATTCCTGCAGCTCACGTACTATTTGTGCGTGGCAATGGGTGGGGCTTATAGCGACATCGGCTCAAGTTTCTCTAAAAGCTTGCTGATCTTCTCTTCAACGCCGGAGAGTAGTGCGGGGTTGGTGTTGGGTTCGGTTGTAACTTGACAATCGCTCGTGAAAAGTGGACCGTGGTAAATATCCCCAATCTCCCACCGCGTTTTATTACCATGACAGGAATGCGAGTTGGCCAGCACCTGACGCTGGCGCTTGCCCCGCATGAGCTATAGCTAGTGCACCCCGGAACTGATGCCGTTCAAGCCCATAATGGATATAGGACACACAGGAAGACGATCGTTTGTGAAGATTCGAAAGCTAACAACTAGGCGAAGGCTAGTTTTCTCCAAAACTTGTTAAAACCATCATGGAGCACATCTATTCCGGCAACGTTGCATTCTGGGCCAATGGAGATAATTGCATATTTACGATCCAGTAGGGACGTACAACAACTATATAGCCTTTCAATGTCAGTTTGCCTGTTTAGTTCAATGCCCTGGACCATGCACTGTTGAGCAAGTCGTTCGTTACCGACTATGCAGCTTTTTACTAAGGATGGCCTCCTCAAGGTGGCCGTCTTATCGTTAATTTCGTCCAGTATGCTTTGATTTACTTAAAATACTGCCTCCAATAGGGACTCCAATTTCTATCGTAATATGCGCATTTATGATACTTTCAGCAAGCTGACGATGGGAACTAGGCTATGGGAAACTCGTGACAATCCCATCGACTCCGTTTGAGGAGGCCGCCACAGGAGGAGAGCTCCCCCTCCACAGTGTTCATAAGGTCATTGTTGACAAACGGTTTGCCTCTCTGGTCAACAAAAATGGACACACCCTTATTCCCCCAACGCTCGCCGAGTTTGCCAAAACTTTCGAGGGAGACCTTCAAACAGCCATTGGCAGCCATGTGACTCTCACATACGGAGACAAACCAGAAAATGGGTCAATATTTTTGACAATTGATTCTGATACCGAGTTCAGTGACGTTGCCGGACGTCCTTCTTCCGAAGGATATTCTCTTTCGGTAACGAAAGAAGGGATTACTATTGCAGGAGCATCTCCTCTTGGGACTTGGTGGGGAACACGCTCTGTTCTGCAAGCTGCGGCTGTTGGAGATAATAAGATTCCCTGTGGAACTGGTGTTGATACTCCAGGGTGGGGAACCCGAGGGGCGATGGTAAGTTCATAGAATATCTTGACCCATCTTCCACTAAATATCCACAGCTTGACATCGCTCGCCACTACTATTCACCAGAGTTTTTGGTCGACATGTGCTCGCATTTGTCATTCTTCAAGCAGAATACATTTCAGCTCCATCTATCTGACAACCTCCCTGTCGACTTTACTAAGCACAGCGAAGAGTACGGTAACAACGTATACTCAGGCTTCCGCCTCTCGTCTGATAACCCAGTGCTTGCTGGCCTGAGCTCGTCTGCGAATGAGTCGTATACCCGCGCTGTCTTTGACGACATCCAGCACAAGTGCGCAGCTCGAGGCGTCACCATCTTCCCTGAACTCGAGACGCCCGGCCATGCCCTCGCAATCACTCAATGGAGGCCTCAGTTGGCCCTTGAGCACGACATCAGTATGCTTAACCTGAGCCACCCCGAAACACTCCCTTCTGTGAAGACTATCTGGGAGACCTTCCTTCCTTGGTTTTACTCTGACACAGTGCATATCGGAGCCGACGAATACGACTCGGACTTCATTGACGTCTACATCGATTTTGTCAACGATATGAATGAGTTCATGTCTGCCCAGTCGCCGCCTCGCAAGATGTTCAGCTGGGGTACATTCCCAAGGGAGCTCAACCAGACAGATATTAACAAAGATGTTACAATCCAGCACTGGACTGGTGGGATGGACAATGCCTTGCCCGACTACCTCGACAAGGGGTTTAACATGATAAACTCAGATGATGCGTTCTATGTAGTAGGAAAGTCTTCAGTCGACGGCGGCTATCCTAGGTATCTCAACCTGACTCGCATCTTTGCTGGAAATCCTGCCGATGGGAGCGCGTATGCCCCAAATATCTTCGACTCCAAAAACGCAGCAAATAACCCTCCACGAAATCACCCCGGAGTTCTGGGAAATATTGTGGCCCAGTGGAACGACTTGGGGCCCAACGCCACCACCGTCTCGGAGGCATATTATGCGTGGAGAGATGGGCTTCCAGGGCTCGCTGATAAACAGTGGGGTGGAGACCTCACTCTCGAAGAGTACGAGGGTGTCTTTGACACGATCCATGCCGCCATTCCCGCGCAGAACCTCGACCGTAACATTCGTTCCCGGTCGGATACGATTGCCCACTACAAGTTTGATTCTCATCCCAAGAACCTTGGGAAAGTCAATGATTACTCAGGCAACGGGTATCATGCTACCCTCCATGGATGTTCGATTTCCAACTCGGAAGTCAAATTCGATGGTAAATGCTATATCGAGACCCCACTCGAGAGCAAGGGTAGGAATTACACCCTATCATTCTCTGTCAAGCCCACGAGCGATAAATCTGGTGCTCTTTTCACCGGCAAAGATTCAATTCTCACTACCGGTAACGGCGATTCGAAGCAGGTGACTCTCAGTGCTGGTGGGGAAGCCTACTCAATCGATTACTCTTTCCCCGTCGGCTCGTGGACGGAGGTTAGCTTAATCGGCGCTGGGAAGCAGACATTTATAACGGTCAAGACCGAGGGCGGAGAAGCCAAGACGATTGAGTTTAAGACCATACTCGGACTGCTTGCGAAGGGATTGCATCCGGATGTTATCGCGATTGAGGCTCCGCTTGCTACTATTGGACGCGGCTTTGAGGGATTCATGAAGGATGTTGTTCTCAAGGATACTGCTTCCATGTAGTCGGATAATAATTATAACGGTTAGATATAGCACTTAGATAATAATCTATTGCTACTGCAGTTGCAGAATTTTTGGATTGGTTCGGAGCCGGTGCTGTTACACAATACAACAGCTGAATAGCATTGTCCCGAAGAAGAATAATGTCACACAAAGTGAGGGGGGGGATATATCGATGATTTCCAGGTAAAAGGAAATTATATCTGACCTACACAGGGCCGATAACTGTTACTGAAGCATCCGTGGTCAACAGCGCCTGGTCAAAGAACTAGTGGTGCCTCTAGCCTCATCCTGACCTTAATTCTGCGTCGGAATCGTCGTTTTTCGGTCAGTTTATGTCTTCTGTTATTGTTTCACAAGCATGGATAAACCAAGAAGCTGATAAAGCTAGGCAATACTATGTCAACTTCTACGCGAACTCTCTGGCGGCTGAGTCTGACTCCCGAAGAGGTGTCTTCTGAGGTAAGAGCTGACTATTAAGTCCTTGGCTTCTATGTTTTGGGACCTAATGTCACGAAGTATTAGTTAACTTAGTATTGTAGGATGTGAATGAGGAGTGGACCGCTCACTTTGGTGGATTGAGAAGGTGCCGATTGGCGGCAATATGAACGGATTTATAATTATCATGAATGTGGAGGAGAATAAAATATGGGTATGTGATATTTATAATAACTTTATTCTCACAGATATGAGTTAATACTGATAGGTGATAGTACTAATTGAATTCCATTTTTTTAAAAAAAATATGGTAATCCGTAATTGCAAGTCCAAGTTTACTGTTGTTTCTTTGGTACTCAGTTGCCAGGCAAAAAGCAGCTCTGGTGTCGTTGTTAGCGCCAAGGACGTTTAGTAATGTAACCTCCAACTAGTTGCGCTTGCCGCGATGTGCATTTTGCCGGGCCCGCATACTGCGTCAAGATATGTAGTCGTGAGTTTACCCGGCCTAGTCGTGCATAGGTTGGGAAACGCGGGGAATATTCGGTATAAGAGGAGTATTTATAAAACTGACGGCCTCGCTCTGGAATCAGATGCCATACAAATTTTACAGTGTGACATATGTCAATAGCGGATAGTTCACAACCTTAAACTTCACAAATTATATTCCATCATTACAGTAATCATGGCCACCGGAATTCTGAAGGTGAAAGGTACCAATGTGGTCGACGAAAATGGAAAGGCAGTCATTTTACGAGGAGCAGGATTAGGCGGATGGCTCAACATGGAGAATTTCATCACGGGATATCCTGGCCACGAATCGCAGCATCGTGCAGCAATGCTCGAGGTTTTGGGGCAGGAGAAATACGATTTCTTCTTTGACCGCTGGCTGGAAGCATTCTTCACCGAAGGCGACGCAAAGTATTTTGCTAGCTTGGGTCTGAACTGCATTCGGATTCCTTTCAACTACCGCCATTTCGAGGACGACATGAACCCCAGAGTATTAAAAGAAGAGGGGTTTAAGCATCTTGACAGAGCCATCGAACTTGTTAGTGAACGTTCTTCCAATTTATAAACGATGGCTAATTTATGAAAGTGCACCAAACAAGGCATCTATACTATCCTGGATATGCACACGCTACCAGGTGGGCAAAACCCAGGATGGCATTCTGACAACCCCACGTCCTATGCGGCATTTTGGGACTACAAGGACCATCAAGATCGCACGGTATGGCTCTGGGAGCAACTTGCCGAGCGCTACAAGGGAAACCCCTGGATTGCCGGTTATAATCCCATCAATGAACCGTGTGACCCGCAGCACGTTCGTCTCCCAGCCTTCTACAACCGTATTGAGAAGGCAATCCGGAAAATAGACCCAGACCATATTCTCTGGCTTGACGGAAACACGTTCGCAATGGAGTTCCGCGGGTTTGACGAGGTGCTTCCGAATTGCGTCTATGCTCTCCACGATTATAGTATGATGGGTTTTCCAACAGGACGCCCCTTCACCGGAACGGATGAGCAGAAGGCCATACTTGCCAGGCAGTATGCAAGAAAGACGGAATTTCACCGTGAAAACAAGACGGCAATTTGGAATGGCGAGTTTGGACCAGTGTATGCCAACCCGCGGTATGAGCCAGAAGCAGAGAAAATCAACCAAGGGCGGTATGAGCTACTCGGGGAACAGATGAAGATTTACGACGAAGCGCAGATTTCTTGGACCATCTGGTTGTACAAGGATATTGGCCTCCAAGGAATGGTCCACACCTCTCCAGATTCTCCATGGAACAAGCTTATCGCGCCTTTCCTGGAGAAGAAGAAGCGGCTCCAGCTCGACTCTTGGGGAAAATACCCCTCTGAGGAAGTGGAGAATCTTATGAAGCCACTGATTGAATGGGTTGATAAAGTTTCACCAACGGCGAAGGATCTGTATCCAACTTCATGGAACACGCAGAAGCATCTAGATCGCGCAATTCTGCAAACATTCTTGAGTGATTCGCTACAGATGGAGTTTGCAGAACTTTTCCGGGACAAGAGCTTCGACGAGTTGGACCTTTTAGCAAAGAGTTTCCAGTTTGATCAGTGTGTCCAGCGGGATGGCTTAAACCGCATTATGTCCGACCATGCTACAGTGGCTGTATCAGAGTAACATCTCCATAGTTATTACATGTTGTAACTTTTGCCTCGCAGTGGATTTTCGTTATCTCCAACACTATTGAAGCTGTACTCTCTGGCTCCCACCCATATCATCGCCTAATTTTCATATCTCGCCTCCAACCCAATTCCTTCTCTAACCAGTTCCAGCTTTGTCTTCCTCTATTTGCATGATCCTCCACAACTTTCGAAGCTGGATCTGCTAGAGATCTCGAGAAAATTTCGAAGCTAACCCAGCCAGTATATCCCAACCCGTTCTCCCCTATGAGAGTTTTTAACACGTCCAATACCGGCAAATATGCGCCCTTTGAGGCCTCCCCAGGAAATAACCTCGCATTCCGACTCCAACTCATTCTTGACGGCTGTCCTTTAACATGGAATACGTGCTCGTCTCGCAATGGCTCCCTCATTTTCTCCGCGTCGGCTACCTGAACAAAAAATACTTTACCCACATCCACTGTCTCTTTCATCCTTTTCAAGCTCTTCCTCAGCGCCTCCTCTGGATTTGGCATACACCCACTATCTGCCGCTGGATCCGCAAACTCACGTCCACAGATCTGAAATGTATCCAAGCAAATTCCAAAATTTGCTCTGTCAACGGCGGTGACGAGTTCATAGCTCCGCTCCCACGTATCCACAAACACGCCCCAGCATATCGCCTCATACGCGATACGCACGCCCTCTTGTGCTGCTAGATCCGCCACTTCTCTCATATCAGCAATTAGCATATCCCAATCATCCGTCACACCTTCAGTTAAGAAGTTTGACGGCATCCCAATAAGATCTATGCCCAGTATTTTGCACAGCTGAAGCCAGAACTTAAATTCCTCGATGCGCTCTGCGTGCTTGGTACGGTCGAGAAGACCCTCGTAGTGCATAAACGGCTGCATGCAAGTGATAGAGAGATAATTATCATCACATATAGAGCGGATCTGTCGTGCGGCTTGGAGGCGATTGGCAGGCGTTGCGCCGCCAGGGAGGGACTTGGCGAGGTATTCGAGGTCTTCGTAAAAAAGTTCGATGCCGTCAAAATCGTGGGCGGCGGCTTGTTTGATTTTCCTGTCGAGGTTGTGCACCCAAGCGCGGCCTAAAGACAGGGTCGCTATGCTGGATTTCATGGACGGGGAAGAGGTGCGAGATGCATCGGCCATATGGGACGCAGTGAAACTGCTCACGGGGCTGTGTGATTCCGACGGTTGTTTCATTTTGTATATTGGGATGGTAGGTAGCCGAAGTTCGATATTATAATATATGCGTGCTGAGGCACAAAGTAGGGCGATTTGAGAAATTATGCTTCAGTCGAATGTGAGGAATTGTACTTATAGAAGTCGTCTTGTTGATATGAGATATTAAATACAGCGTAGCAAGTTTCCACTGCCAAGGATAGTAACGGTAAATTGCGTTGTATGATATGATAATTGAAATAAAAATACTGATATTTTTATATTTGCTTGCCCACCTACGTTATATACTCCATCTGCTAAGTCGCGGCACGGCTCTCTCATGTCATATCCCCCGCTTTCTTGCTTACATTTGCCAGTAATTAAAGAACTCTCATCCGCTCGCCACTGTCTATGGCAATATGTTGACCCCAGAGCCATGATATGACGTTTGACGTTTCCCACATTAAAACGATTGAGGCTCATGAGCAATGAGACCCGCGGCGGCAAAAACTTTATCCCTGAGCGAAGAATTCTTATCCGCCAACCTGCGCCAAGACATGATCCCTGACCCACTACCACTCTACCACGCAGAATCCATGTGCGCTCGGTGCTGTGGCCGTAGCCTTTGACCTCAATATTACCTACCGTAAGTACTGAGCTCCATACAGTTTAGGCCAAAGCTGTCCCCAGATCTTGAAGTGGGTTTTATTCGTATGCATCAAACAAGGGCCACAGGTAGACAACTGACTTGGGGTAGGCCGTGTCCCATACGCCGTCTTCGGAGGAAGTATCTTCTATCGCAGCTTCATCGCACTTGGGTTGGCATGTGTGGTTATTTCACGAAAATTCCTCGGTGTTAAAGGTGCCCGGCTCAAAATTCGGCGCCAAGATGCACCTCAGCGCCAGGAAATGGCAAATTTAAACACTGGTATTTCTATACCAATTAAACAAATAAACTAACAGCATAATTCCTTCCTGTACACCAGGGCCCAATGGCTGCAGTTGGTTCCCTGGGGGTATCTTGCACATTATAGTTAACATCCCAACCGTAAACGCAATAACTGTTCAGAAACTCCACCATATGGCATCCGCCGCCGTTGCCGAACTGGAGGTGGCGCACCGCTGCCACCGCCATCCATCTCGCAGAAACAAATGATACAAACAACTGCAGGCAAAAATATGCCTCATCCTAGCCGTGCAGGGAACCAACATCGAGAAATAATGCTCGCGGTTGTGGCAGTTGGCGACTAACAAATTGCACTAAACGTCCTCAACATGCGTAATGCCCTTATCCTTCATGATGTCGATGTTGCTTCCCTCCAAGTTTTGTCGAAATTGTTCAACGTCGTTGGCTAGCTCTGCCATGACAACCTTATGAGCGTGTCTAGGTTTCAAATCCTTGCTAAATAGGCGGTCCATGGATTCGAGGGGGATGCCCTTGGTCTCCGGAAGAAGGAACCAAACAAAGACAACACTGAAGAGCATAAGTGAGGCAAAGAAGAAATAGAATCCGTAGCCCATAGCCGTAAATGCTTGAGGGGTGAAGCGGGAAACAATGAAGTTCCAGAACTGCGTATGTTAGCATTAGATAACCTTGTTATGAGAGCAAACTTAGACACGTACCCAATTGCTACCTGCTGCACAGGCCTGACCGAGTGTTCGCACATCTTGGGGAAACATCTCAGAGTTGTAAACCCAAGGAGTCCCATTCCAGGACGGTGTATAGAACGCGGTCCATAGGTAGAAGAAAAACATGGCGCTGATGCCGCCGCTGGTCATCTGGGGGGATTTATGATTTTCTGGGTCGGCTATAGCGATATAGGCACCCACATACCACAAGCAGAGGGAACCTCCAAAGGCTCCATACATTAGGAGGTCGCGCCGGCCCATCTTATCGATAAGGAAGAACAGCCACAATAAGGTAAAAACCGTCTTGATGACCCCAAAGATGCCTGTAGTGAACAGTCCGGTATTTGTCCCAACTACCCCTATGCTTTTGAACACAACGGGTGAATAATAATTGATTGCATTGATCCCGGACGCATTTTGCCAGAAGAATAATGCAGTCCCTAAAAAGAATCTGTATTGAACCTTCTTGTCGCGGCCAAGAGCCTTGAATGGCTGCCAGAAGCCAATGCCGACGGTTGCCGTTTGGTGGTCTAGCGCGGTGTCCATGGCGCTAACTTCTTCGACGATGTATATATCTTTTGAATCAAGATTGCGTATCCAGCAGAGGTTGTTAAGAGCTCGTTCGCGTTGGCCACGGCCGAGAAGCCAGCGGGGTGACTCTTTGATAAAAAAGAGGCCGAAGAACATGACGCCAGCCGGGACTAGTTGGATCGCAAACGGAATAATCCATTGTTCGTGACTAGCGGGCATAGTGTTGAGAACTCCATAGTTTATCCAGAAGCCAACAAGTCCGCCAACCTGCCATCCAAGTTCATAGAGGCCTACCAGTCGACCTCTGATTGCTGGCGGCGACAATTCTGAGATGTAAATGGGGGTCAAGTTGGAAGCTCCTCCAACGCCGACTCCTGCCAAGGCTCTCCCAGCATATATCAGGCCAAGTCCGCGGCTGCCGTTGGCGCCCAGCATCAAACCACAGCCAAGAATGAAGATTCCACCGAAAACTTGAAGTCCAATTTTGCGGCCCCAGTAGTGACCAACGACATAAGCTCCGAATGCCCCGAAGAATGCACCGGCTTGATATGTAGAGACGATGTTAGCGGACACTGTGTCCGACTGAGACTGGTCATACTGGCTCCAGTTGAACTCTTCTTTGAAAGATGGGAGTGCAATTGTGCCACCGATGAAAGCCGAATCATATCCGATCATAACTGACTGCCTATTAGCCATCCGTATAGTTAAAAGCGAATCGATCAGGGGAGTGTACCAGCACAAAAAGCCGCAACTGTCGCACAGAAGTAGACTCGCCAGTTGTAGACGGCCGAAGGCGTTGGCCTATCCTCTCGAAGAGTGAGGATGCCCATGGTGAAAGGCTTTTGCTGACCCTGCAGCGATCGATTGTAGCAAGAGAATCCGACACTGCGGAATGAAATATGTTGGCAGCAAGGAGGGAAGAAGAGTCAAATCCAAAACATTTCAGTGGCTAAGAAGAAAGTCTTATAGATGTGGAGAGAGGGGAAGCTGTAGCAAGGGTTCCCCAGTTCCGTCCCCGCAAACGCTCTTCGACATTATACAGACGGGACGACTGCCACGGAGAAATTTCATTTGCCTACTGTTCTTTGCTATGGATCTGCAATTTTCTTGCCATGTGCAGCATCCTTGTGGGGAAAGCGCTGATTTCCCCACAATCTCCATGGTTCAGCCGAACCGCGGTGTCGGTGGCGCTAGTGTCCGGGCTAAATCATTTGCCGCCGGCAAAGACAAACGTTAACTCTACACACGAACACCAAAGCAATCCAAACCTGAGGCCAAATTTTCAAAATATCCGTCGATGGCATACTCAACTTGAAATAATTATCCACTGCTGCGGATACGCGGGTTACGGTGATCATCATAGTGTCTCCATACCGCATCAATCTTGATCCCTTTGATAAACTCGACGAAGGTAGCCCCGTCATGAGTTCACTGGTGACTGCAACTACTTGCGTTTAAGCGTTTGATATATTCTGAGCAGGCTCCCCATCACTCTTTCTTCGTGCAAACTACGATAATACCGCAATGGCTTCTGTTTCCTCCTCGACGATAACTTCAACACTGGTCCAACCTCCAACGTCGATTGGGTTGGCCACTGACCACATCACCGACGATGAACCTCGCCATAATACCGACCACCTTGACCGGGTCGCATACCTCTTTGGGCATCCCATCTCCCACTCTCTTTCTCCTCTCTTCCACCAAGCGATATACGACTCATTCTCGTTGAAATGGTCCCAACTTTTCCACGAATCTCTCTCTATCCCGCCCTTCCTCGAAGTCATGCACGATCCAAAATTCATCGGCGCCTCAGTCACCATGCCCCACAAGGTTGCAATCATCCCATATCTTGATAAACTCACCCCCGAGGGTGCTGCGATTGGTGCTATCAACACCGTATTCCTAGAAGAGACCAGTGAAGGAAGGAGACGCCTGGTTGGCACGAACACCGACTGCATCGGAATCCGGGAAGGCATCCGACAAAATATCTCGGAGGAGCAATATACAGCGCTGAAAGGCCGCCCGGCATGCATAATTGGAGGCGGCGGTACAAGCCGTGCTGCTGTTTACGCACTGGTACACTGGCTGGAGTGCAAGCCGGTATACTTCATCAATCGTGATGCGAATGAAGTTGCTACTGTTATTGCGGAATGCAATGCGGCTGGTTTTGGGGAAAACCTAGTACCAGTCACTTCTGCTGCTCATGCACAAACACTTGCTAAACCTGCGGTCATCGTATCGGCTATTCCAGACTTTCCGCCCCAAACAGACGCGGAGAAGGAAATGCGAGAAATGATAAAGGTAATGATGAGTGGGGACAGTGGGGTGCTACTCGAGATGTGCTACCATCCATCATCAAATACTGCCGTGAGCCGAATTGCGGCCGAGTCAAAATGGCAGGTCGTTCCAGGAACGGAGGCAATGGTTTGGCAGGGGTTCGAGCAAGCGAAATATTGGACTGGAAAGCAGGTCGCAGAGATGCCAGTAGAGAAAGTGAAGGGTGTGATACACGCTTTATTGGCAGAAAGGCAAGGCCATTAGTATTATTATATGTTACGAAAGTACGATCATACATTTAGCAAGCATTAGACTGGAGTATTTATCAATTGAAGATAATTATACCTACAATGAATATTATCATTTTATTGTTGCATGTGTCTAGGCCCCAGGTCGAGAATAGTCTAAGTTATGCACTCTCTTCCACGTCTCCCTTACTACACGTTCCTGTGCCTGACGCCCAGTCTCGGTTGCACTGTCCCCGGCGGCCCTATTATATCGTTAATAATCACGAAAGCACGCATTAAGAAGTAAGCATACCTGATGGCTAAATACAATCTGCTTCCCAACCGCACTTCTTCTATGGGGCCGGTTTCAATATCTGCCGGAGGATTCGCGGTGGTAACCAGACCACCCGCTTCTTGTAAGATGCAGATACCCGCTGCCACGTCCCTGTTGCAAATATTAGAGCCCAAGCCGTTGAATTGGATAGAAAGACTGTACCATTCCCAGCATCCACCCTCCCACCAAATATCAAATGCTCCTGTGGCAACATATGCTAAGTCCATGGTTGCGCTTATGACCAGTTAGCTCCCACCCAACCACATCAGAATGGTGAACTTTACCTGCCCAGGCTGCGAACACCATGCACCATGCCACCCTTCCCATCTCTGCCAGAACTCTCCGCTGCCATGGTCAAGAAGCTTTCCACTTTCCTCCACATGTTCCCATCTTTCACATCTCTCCTATCTTTCCCCCATTCGCAACTGAATACACAGCCCTTTGGTGCAGCCTCCGGCAAAACCGGAATCGGATTTCTTACCAGAGGTAGTTGCTGCCTTCTTTTATGGCTGGGCGCTGGCGACGATGGACTGGAGTCGTTGAGCCAAGCTCCATGCCCAGTGAGAGCAGAGTAAGTTACATCGAGTATGGGAGCGTATATTATACCAATAACCGGAACGCCCGATATGCAGAAAGCAATAGAGACACAGAACATCGGGAATAAGTGAGTGTAATTAACGGTTCCATCGAGGGGGTCAACGACCCATGTTGGGGAGTCGGTGACAAGATACTCTTTGGAGTTGCCCGTGCTGTACGTTTCCTCGCCGATGAATCTGCAGGGTATTAGTTACGGCGAGTGGGCAGACGTGATGGGCCTTACTTGTGACTCGGATACTTCGCATTTATCTCATTCTTAACAAATGCCTCCACGTCTGGGAATAACACTCATTATTAGTAAATTATTCTCTCTCAATTGTCGCCCCATGAATTGGCGGACGCGGATATAAAATGTATAAGGGAGGCGCGAACCAAGGTCAGTCTGTGTTACTATGTCCACCGCATTCATCTTATCCACTTCATTCTGACCCCTCCCTTCTTCTTCCCCGCACCTTTGATCAACGCCATCGAGGAGGATCTTTCCTGCACGTCGCCCAAGACCAAGTGCAAAGTCGTAGATTTCAAGAAGCTGGGCCTCCCCTAGCGCTCCTGGCGCTTCCGCCTTAGTATCATCGGACCCATGTGACATGTTCAACTAACGTGGCTCGATTTGGAATATCTATGAAAAGATATGTTTAGCAAGGTAGATTTACGGGTAAGGTTTGAATGGGAAGCTTTGGGTAGGAGGCACTTGCACGTGAGCTGGGGCCAGTCGAGGTGATTTAGCGGGGTAAGTTTTTAGCCGGCTCGGAGGACCGTCATCCTTTGGTTATGCTACATTTAACTTGGCGGGGTTTAATGGTACAACATAAGCTGACCAGGTACTACTGAAGCTGTAGGGCCTCTTCTGAATTGACGCAATCAGACATATTAATAGCCAAAAATAATCATTATCATTCTCTTATTTTCTCATCAAGAGAACTTCATTGAAGCGCCTCACCCGTTTTACAATGGCCCAATCTATCCTCCTCATAAATGGCCCCAACCTCAACCTCCTTGGAACCCGGGAACCTCACCTCTATGGTAGCGAAACTCTTGCCGACGTAGAATCTCGGCTTGAGGCTCATTGTACGAGCCTCTCTACAGCGTCAAAGCAAGTTTCCATCTCATGCTTCCAATCAAACCATGAAGGGTTGCTCATAGATCGAATCCACCAAGCCAGAGTCGACAAGGTCGACGCAATTATCATAAATGCCGGTGCATTCACGCATACCAGCGTTGCACTGAGGGATGCGTTATCGGGTGTGAATATCCCATTTGTGGAGATCCACGTTACGAATGTGCACGCTCGAGAAGAATTTAGGCATAAAAGCTTCCTGGCAGATAAAGCAGTCGCTGTGATTTGCGGCCTGGGTACTTACGGCTACGTTGCTGCACTTGAGTTTTGCGTAAGTCATCTAAAGAGATGATTTCTGTCGTTTGCTTGCACGCTCAGAGTGCATACATGTATATAAAACGGTTTTATATAGAACAAGTTCCTCGGATGGCATGAGTACCAGCGAGGCCTTTCGTCGTTTAGAGTATTCGTTATAATAGTACAGGGTCGCGATGCCACCCACATGATTCATGGGATCATTCACCAGCGCTTGAACATCGATCGTAATGTTTGGGATGCCTCCAACACATTGGGGTCTGATATCCCATGTACGCCACCCAGGAGAGGATGTGGTACCTCGGCATCTGCTAAAAGTTGCTGAACAAGGTCGTTCGAAGTCGGCTCCGGCACTTGGCAGAAGCTATTGAAGTCCTGCCGCATCATATCTGTCTCAGTAAAGCCCAGGTTGAGCAAGCCTTGGTCCCAGTTGTTATTCCTAATAAGACTAAGTTAGTTTATTCATCTGCAACGCAAAGAAAAGGTGTAAAGCTCACCATTCCATGGCATCGAGGGCTGCAAACTCATTGAACGTTGAGTCGCCGTCGATGTGTGAAGTGAATGTACCGACAGAGCTAGAGTCATTGAGAACTTTATCAAAGGGCTGGCCGGGTAACTGGCCCCAAGAGGCTGTCGGTTCTTTATAAGACGAAGACTGTCCATCTGTAGAGGCTGCAGATGGAGGAGCTCTGCCTTGTGGAATATTGTTAGAAAGGGTTCTATTAAAATGAGCCCCGTTTACGCCATCCCTGGCATCAACATTGGAACTAGAAAGGTTGTTGGGTACAATGGGATGTGTAACCATTTGCGCAACAATTTGGTCTTGGGGCGTAATATGCGTTGCCTGTTGGCTTAGTGGTATAGGCTGCGATGTGTTTCCAGCGGATGTAATATTGGGTTTTAATATACCCTGAAGTGCCTTAAACGCTGGCCACACGGTAGACATTGCGGATAACGAATGGGACATCTTTTCCTGCCATTCAGTGGAAGTAACATTTTGTTCGTCGAAGGCGCTTTGTGGAACTTTGCTAAAGCCCCGCAGAGTGACCTTTATAAAACAGACGAAAGTTGGTGGGACTATCGATAGTCCGAAGGCTTCTGAGTGTCGACCAATGAGCTGCATTGTTTTACAAGCAGAAGCAGCTAATACTCGATGGTTTGTACCATTAGAAGCTTGTCCTCCACTATCTAGAGCATCCAGGCAGGCGTAGACCGCCACTATTGTGCTGAGATGCGCAATATGAAGGTGATATTGATGAGGCAGTAAAGGTGGTCCCAACCCATTGCCAGAGTTAGACGCTGACATAGATTGCAAGGGATTCATTTCGCCACAAGATCCCAATTCATCCATCAGTTCTTGGCACTTATAGGCTCTTTTTGTCCCAGTAGACTCGTCATGGGTGATGCTGTTGAGGATAACCGTGAGGCGAAGGAGGCAATTGAATGTACTTAGAGTAGCTGCGGGGCCGCGACGGCCATCTGCAGGATTACGCTCTAGGGAAAGGCAATCTGTCCATGGGTTCCACTCATCCAACCCATCTTCGTCAATGGTGCCGGTTTTTCTAATATCTGATACGCGAAGCTGTGGGATCCGATCGAGGTGTAACGCTACTAATGTGTCAAGAACAAAGCAGCCTAGAAAAACGTGTGCATTGAGGCATTTCTTGCCCGTAGGATGGTTGAAGCCGAGATCAACAGCAATGCGGACAGCCTTGCCGATTAATAACCAGGCGCCGCTCCACCTGCCTAGCCCTATGTTCAGAAGAGTGAGTATTAATAGTGCTTGAACGTGACCTAGGTCAAAGTCTCCTTCTTCTGCTGGGATATGCGCTTTGGACTCTTCGTATAGCCTGCCTACTGTCCAGTCACTGTCTCGGCCGGTGATGGTTGTATATGGCTTTATTGCTCCGATTTGATGATCCGCATAAGCTAGTACTGCCCAGAGAACTGCTAAATCTCCAGTTTTGCGGGATGAAGGCGCCGATTCTTTCTGCGAGTACTGATATGACAGCCTTAATAGCTCATGCTTTTCTATAATAGGAAGCCAACAGTGAGTATATGAGAAATATACGTCAATGAGATTCCATGTCCTCTCGGGTAATGGAAGAGCGCTCCGTGTGGTAATCTCTTGTGGGATGGTGGAACTTGTACTCCCAAACTTTTCCTGGGTTGTTGCGAAGGCATCGCTCGGTTGGCCAAGCGTTGAGACCGGTGAAAGGTTTTGCTCAGGTCCAATATGAGCTTGGACAGGTGGTGGTAGGTTTGGGTCTTCCTCTAACCGTCGGCCTGGAGCTGCATCTGTTCGCTTTCTCTTTCCTGGCTTATCGTCCGAGAGGTCGAGTAAAGGGAGTAATCTATCAAGCTCTTGGTAAACTTTACTCCGTCTCCAAGTTTCAACTAGAGTTTCATTGCCTTCTTTGTCGTTCCATATTCTGGCTAAAGAGTGAGGATCCGTATCGCCTGTCTCGATAATCTTTAAGATGGTAGCTTCGAGGCCGTTGGCGTTGCGTAACGATATCCCCCAGAGTTTCTCAAGGCCACGGACATATCCTTCAGGCAACCCTCGTTTCTTCGTGGCTGAGTCGTAAACGCAGGTCTCATCAGCGTCAGCACAACCCGAACACGTCGGTTTCTTTCCGTCGCATTTATCCTTGCGGCTTCTGCAGCGGCTACAAGCTTGAGATACTCTTTTTTTAGGAGGCTTCGAGCCACTGGGCTGGTTCTCTCGCGCCTCTGGCTCCTGCGAGGCCGCGGTATGAAGCCCTACCACGTCCGTCACATCTTCCACAGCTTTGCTCATACTTGCCCGTCAAGTTTTGACATTGCATCTGCATTCGGCCCCAAATACCCCCCACGTGGATTGACGCAGAGCGAGAAGCTCCTAAAAATGCTGCATGAGCAGAGTATCAATAATTGCGCTTCGCTCCTGCAAATCTGCCAGCTTCGTAGCCTTCGTTCGCGGGTATTCTCCTCGGTAACGTTCTACAATGCGTGGATGCAACGTACTGAATCGAGTTAGATCGACGTATATTGGCGCATTGCCTAGATCTTAATTCCGTATGAGAATATTGTTCATGCGTCAATTGGGTCCAGGTTGCTATCTGGTATCTTCAAGGGTTGTGATGTGAATATCGTTATCCAGACTCACCGTCGTGCTTGGGGTCCAGATGCCAATGTGGAGGCCGGCAAATGCATTATCCACCACTGTCAAGATGACTAATCATCTAGTTTGCCCAACATCACTCGGTGGCATCAGTAGATTTGTGACGGCCGTGATTCTTTGGAAGTGGAAAATACAAGGCCGAATATTAAGCAAGATATCGTTTAGAGAGCAGAGACAAGTCCAAACAAACCTATAATCGGGCGATGCTCTAAAGAATACGGTTTATGCAAAGGGCGCCTCAGATAGCGGCGACGACGCAATGCGACGATTTGATGTTTCACCTCACAGCGCCAGAACGTGCTGAAATCTCGACAGAGACGAAGATAGCATTGGTTTGATCCAATAACATTGTATCGGGCAGTTGATATGTCTGTTGTCCGATCTCAAAAGCCGAGCTGGCCGAGGCATGGAGGCAAATCAAGCAATGCGCTGCCTGTAGAGGAAGCGCTTAAATTCCACCAAACTACTCGCCATTTTGACTACAGTGCTACTATTGTCCTCGTTGGATCGCGAGGCTCCGGAAAACGCTCACTTGCATTTATCGGAGCCACCCACCTTGGGAGAAGACTGGTGACTGAGGACCAGTACTTCCAACAAGTCACTGGCCTATCTAGAAAAGACTACCTCTCGAAATATGGCAGCAAAGAGTTTGGGCGGCAAAATGTGGAAGTCTTGCAAAGGATGCTTGAGGACAATGAAACGGGCAGCATCATAGAGTGCGGAATGTCTAGTCTCGCAAGGGAGTCCCAGATCACATTGAGACATTATGCAGAGACGCATCCTGTTATCCACATACTCCGCAACCCAGCTCGGATACGCCTTCTCCTCAACCTGAAGGATTCCGAGGCAGCACGTTTAGAGCAGGCTGATAAATCGCATCAGTCGTGTTCTAATTTTGAGTACTACAACCTACAAGACTCAAACTGCGAGTCCCATGTTGAGGAGATATCCCAGGATCGACGGATTCCGAACTATTCATTTGCATTGAAGGACGCGAAGCAGGATTTCTCGCGGTTTCTTGATAGGATTACTGGTCTTGGTGCGAAGCAATCCGCATACGAGAGCCCGTTTTCTGTCGACGCATTGCCACCGGAGAACAGGCCGTACACTTATGCGATTCCTCTCAGCTTATCTGATCTAGCCAATGGGGCAATTGACTTGCCCCAGCTGGACTCTGGTGGAGATGCTATAGAACTTCAAGTCGACATGTTAACCCCGAATATTATGACCATACTTAGCAAGGAAGTTGCTCAGATTAGGAGAACCCTTGGGATCCCCATCATATTCCACGTCGACGAAGTTTTATCGAACGATGTCAGCGCTGTTATATCGCTACTTTATCATGCCATACGCCTGGGGGTTGAATACCTCGTCATCCCACTGTGGTTAGAGGATACGGTGATCAGAGAGATTGTACATGTTCGGGGGGAAACGAAGATTATTGGACAATTCATAGACAAAGAGGCCATCAGTTGGCAAGACCAAATGTGGATCTCCAAATTTGAGAGGGCGAAGCAATTCGATTTCCATATTGTCCGGTTGTTACGAATGGCGCTTGCAATCGAGGATAATACCGACGTGCGAGCTTTTTCGGATAGAGTTGCGACAATTTCGTCTCATCAACCGAAACTTATCGCGTACAATCTTGGGCCTTTGGGGAAGGCCTCGGTGGTTGCGAACACTATATTTAGTCCTGTTACGCACCCTGCGATCAGACAAAAAGATAGCCGACCAGAGAACTTTTTGATTACGGCGCAGGAAGCAATGGAGACCCTATATGAAACGGGTGTACTTGATGGCCTGAAATTTATTACTTTCGGCGTCCATGTCAATTACTCCCTCTCGCCAATGATGCATGAGACCGCCTATGCATGCCTTGGAATGAAAGGACAGTACATCAGGTACACTGGTTACTCCCTCGATGAGCTAGCTGCATTATCACAGGACCCCCAGTTTGGTGGTGCCGGGATTAGCCAGCCTTTCAAAGTCGAAATCATGTCGCGCTGTATAGCACACAGCCGCCACGCAAAAGCAATAGGTGCTTCCAACACAATCACAGCCCTGCGGGCTCTTCCAGACGGATCCGCAGACTTTTTACTCAATCAAGCGAACAGGCGAGGCCACGCTGGTTCTGTGTGTGCGTGGTTTGCGGATAATACTGATTTTCTTGGTATATTAGCATGCCTTCGTCGGAATGCCACTCCGAGAAACGTTGTGCAGCCATCAAAGACAACCGGACTTGTTATAGGCGCGGGAGGAATGGCACGAGCTTCGATATATGCTATGATCTTGCTAGGGTGTCGGAATATATTTATTTACAACCGAACGCTAAAGAATGCGGAAACGGTTGCGGATCATTTCAACTCTTGGGCTGGAGCCTTATCCGCGAATGGAAGGGTAGTCACGGTTTTGCGTTCAAGAAATGAACCTTGGCCAGCCGAATACCAACAGCCTACCTTCTTGGTATCTTGTGTGCCTGCCCATGAGGTGGAGATACGTAGTCCAGCAGACTTTGAGGTTCCCGAGCAGTGGCTAGGGAGCCCATCAGGAGGAGTAGCACTCGAGGTACGCTACGCCCTTTCAAAATCCATTTTATATTCATCGAGCTATATACTAACAGATATATGATATAGTTGGCATACAAACCGCTGAATACACCACTTGTACAGCAAATACGACGCTTTCGTCAGAAAACGGGTCGGGCGTGGGTCATGGTCGATGGTCTGGAGTTCATACCAGCTCAAGGGTTTGCACAGTTTGAGCTTATGACCGGAAGGAGAGCCCCGCGAGCCCAAATGAGAGCTGCTGCAGAAAATAACTATGAGAAGGTAACAGGGAGCACCACCGACTCGATGGTGTAACTCAACCCTAGTGGTTTGGCTTCATAGTATACTGCAGCCAAATCAAGAAAGGTGCCAAAACTATCAGAAGTGCCGCGAAGGCCTCTGACTTATACGTAAAGAGTCCCAGCCAAAATCATCTGTGCCCAAAAATAAAGTCCCCATCCCACAGCAATCTTAATGACGGAATTCCGCCTAATAGTCGCCTTCTTGACGCCTCTTGCGGTACCAGAATCACCAAATGCATCCGCCGCAACGAAGAGATCGCTGAGAACAAACATGATGGCACCTAGAAGGCGTTGACGGGGCCAGCTAGCGGAAGCTGGGGCGGAGGTAGCTGCGGCCACTGCCAGCATTGAGCTGATGATAGTTGCATACACAGAAACCAGAGGTCGCATTTCACCAGCAATGGAGAGGTTGAGAACGTTGCTCCATTGTGTGGATGCCTGTCCTGGATAGATGGCACCCAGCCATTTCCCGGCAGCCATTGATGCCACGAATGTGACTACTAGCGTTGACTGGGAAACTTCGTCGGCATTGCGAAGGAAGGCAAGGATGTAGGCAATATGCGCGCCTGCAAATGCAAGGATGCCGAGTTTAAAAGATGTAGATATTTCTACTTCTTTTGGTACATCACGCGAGGCGGCGCCTTTTCCGGCACTCTTAGGCCCCTCTATCGGCTTGGAGCTGGAGTCGTAGTATTCACTTCCAGAGGGAATTAGGCATATGTCGCCGATGAAAGACAGGACGAGACCGTATATTATTAGGGTGTCGTAGGGCGACCACTCATTTAATAAGAGTGGCCCACTAGCAAATGCCGTGGAGCAGATGATCTTGAAAATGGCATGGCCAGCGAGGGAGGACGTTGTTTCGGAGATCACCAGAATCGGAAGCGATACCAAGAGGAGATACACGGCCGCGGAAGGAGGAAGGATCGGGATAGAGGCCGAGATATTAAACGACATGATGGAAGCAATGAAACCCAAAATGTTTCAGAAGTTTGAATGATGATGTTCTCCAGGTTTTTCTCCGATTTCCAGGCTGGTGGGAGTTCGGGGAAGTGACACGTGCTGCCTCCACCAAAAGAGTGACGACCTGAACTGGTGGGGCATGGTTTCGGTCTGCCTCGGTTGCGATTCTTGGCACTAAGTGTTTAGTTCCCGTCATCGCCTAGTGCCAGCAGCTGCCCCTGGATCGGATCACTGTCATGGGTGTTTATTGCCATGAGGATAAGAGCAAGCTCCAATCACTCAAACACTATTTTGATACTTAAATTACTCGCAAATCAATGCACAGAGATTTTTTATTGGTATTTATTACAAACACCAAGTCCTATCTATGGAAAACGCCCCGTCAGAATTGAGAGCCGCACAAGTACCAACATGCCCCCAGCTCAGATCCCGAACCACTTCAGGGACTCCTCTTCATGGACTGGTAGATCATGATTAATATCCTTAGCACTAACGCTCTCAACTTTATTACCATAGTTCAC
This sequence comes from Pseudogymnoascus sp. VKM F-4513 (FW-928), assembly GCA_000750755.1. NCBI lineage: Eukaryota > Fungi > Ascomycota > Leotiomycetes > Thelebolales > Thelebolaceae > Pseudogymnoascus > Pseudogymnoascus sp. VKM F-4513 (FW-928). The sequence continues at coordinate 27,491 of JPJW01000601.1, forward strand.
CCTCGTATATCCAGATTCAGGAGAATCGGTAGATGTCATCGGCTGGACATCCGCAACACCCCACACACTCGTCCACTGTTTTACCTCCTCGATTAAATTCTGATAGTTGAGGATGCCGTCGACGGTTCCGTGCCATAGTTGCATTCTTGGATATGGACCAGTGTAGCCGGGGTACATGTCCTTGACAATCGCAGCCCACTCAGCTCCAGTCTTGATGATCTTCCCATGAGCACAATCGGCATTCCAATAGTCCACCTCTGGGCCTGCGGCGCACCCTGCAGGTACACCAGAGTATGCGGATCCGGCGGCAAATAGTTCAGGATATGTAGCTGCCATCACGTTGGTCATCATGGACCCTGATGATCTGCCAGTCATAAAGACCTTGGATTTGTCGGCGTCGTACTTAGCAATGGTGTACTTGACCATGTTTGCGATGGACTGAGAGTCGCCACCACCGTCGTGGGTGAGAGTTTGCTTGGATGCTACGTCCCAACAGTGGTCTTCGAGATTGGGGGTGCTGGGATAGATAACAATGAACCCTTTCGTGTCGGAGATGTTCGCCCATCTTGTGTCGTTATAGAACTTTGGGCCAGTGCCGCTGCAATAGTGCATGGCAAGAATAACGGCTGGGTTTGGAGGGAGATTATCTGGCACATAAATGTACATTTCCGCATTCGTGGGATTGTACCCGAAATCCGTCACTTGGGTGAGAGAGGCAGCATTGGCCAATGCCAAGCTGGCGGAAAGGAGGGAGAGGCCAAAGAGGACCATATTGGCAGCTTCTAAGGTCAATTAATTCAGTAGCAATTGACAAAAGTTCGATTGAAGTCTTGAAAATTTGTGTAAGAGCCGGCAGCCAAGCTTTTTATGATATCTGGATGCCGACAACGACGATGCAAATTCTGTGGATCCTATGAATCCTGCGAATTCCTTCGCCCACTCTAGTTGTAGATCACCGAATATCATAACTAGCTATCCACTTAAAGCATTGCTTCAAGCTCCAGATACTCGCTTACCCCAGTTGTATCTTTTTTCTCCACAATCAGGGTCAGCATACGTTATTTATAGAAGAAGAAGTAAGGACTTTCACCCCGTAAATGCGACCAGTATTCATACTGACCGAAAGTGTCCGTAGGGCCCTTCGCCACCAGTGTGTAGAGTTCTAACGGTCACTTAGTTTACAAATAAAACCCAGGACTTTGATTGGTTGCTTAACGCAGTTCCTAGTTGCGGTGCGGAGACTCTTGAGTGGTTCGCTGTGAACGCCTTTCACCCTGGAGGATACCAAAGACCGTAATCCAAATCCCGAAAAGGCTAACTAGACATAGGATCTTATGCATCCACTGCCTTTTTCTCCTCCTCTTCCTCCTCTCCATTCTCCAGAAAACAAAAGAAGCTCAGTTGATTGCCATCCCTATCCCTTATCGAAAAGTCCCTATACCCCCATGGCCTATCCCCAATCTCATCCTCAATCCCCCACTCTCCGCCATCCACCAATCCAGGGGTTTTCGCCCTCTCCTCCTCAAGCCCCTTCAACTTCTCATACAGCACATCCACCTCCCCCTCCTTCAAGGCAATCATTACTCTCCCCTCTCCCATCGTCCTCCCTCGATCCTGCCCATCCACCGCCAGGAAGAAGTAAATATTCGCCGCGGCCTTGTCTCCCGCGTACAGTGACGCAAACGTTGGCTCCCCTGCCCCAGCAAGAGGGTGGTCATCGTGAACGTACGCGCCTCCTAGGCTGAATCCAAGGACAGAGGTGTAGAAGTCGATAGTGGCTGGGATGGAGCGGGACGGGAACTGGGGGATGATTTTCCAAGCCGAAGCAGTTGGGTGTGGGGCTGGAGGCGGCGTCATTGTTGCCAGCAGATGTGGCGATTTATGTTGATGTTTAATAGTGTAGGAGAGTTTGGATTTTGGGCTTCCTTCGATGAGGATGTGATGGTGAGGACTGGTCTTTCGCTGGTTGTGTCTGCCTGAAGTTATGTGGGCCGTCCAACCAATACTGTGCCATCACCTGCTACCCGTCGCGCATCACCCGCATCTCAGTATAATGAATATTAGTATTCATGCAGCACCCCAACTAATAGCCACTTATCACGGTTTGCAAATGTACATAGCGTATAAAGCGGCAATACTCCTTCCACATACACCGCATTCGGTATGAAACATAGACTGTTATCTCTAATTGTGTCAAAACTACATGACAACGCCTCCGGCGTTTCTACTTGCTTTGTCTGGTGTGTGGTTTTCTATTCCAATTTTTATAGCATGGTTAGAACAGCACAGAAAGAACATTTGCAAGTTTCACTTTTTAAAAGGGCAAGCGTACAAGCCCAAACATGTCACATTCTCAATAATACGAAGTCTGGCCAGCAGGGCATCGAGCTGGGGTGCCACTACAATTTCCTGTGGGAAACCATCAAATCATAATAGACATCCCAACTCGTTTAATTTCCTGGGATCGCCAAGTTTGTAGTCGTATCAATCCTCTTCACAGCTCCAAAGCGCTTGTTTCCGTGATCAAAGATCTACCTTTTCGTTAGCAATTCAGAAGCTTCCGTGAAAGCACAACAATGCCAATTTGGGTAAACTTACAGAATACATCGACTTCAGGAACGTACCCCCGAGGATATCAAACGGCATCGTTCCCCGAGACTGAATTCCGCCATATAACATCCCATTCCCAATATTGGCAAACCCAAGATCTTCCTTCTGGATTGCGAACTGCTTGCCACCGACGGCAAAAGTGACGATGGGGAGTTGGTGCTCCGTTGTATTAGCGGGGTACACGTAGCCCTGATTAAAATAATCGTAGGTTGCGCCAGGGATGGCGTCGTAGACAGCCCTGCAGACTTCATCAGAGACCAGAGCAAGTGTAGTTCCGGTGTCAGCAATAGCAGTGTTGCCACTCCGTTGGACAATACTACCATTCACAGTCGCAGAAGGAGAGGCGAACATCCAGAAGCCTTGCGAACTGTCAACATTGGTCCAGTAGATATCCTCGCCGGACTTCTTGACGGTTTCTTCGTCGATATATCCAAAAGTATAGAAGCTTTCACCCCCGTCCTCGTCGTCTGCATCGCGCCAACTGCCTAGATACGCCGTGAAGAGCTCGGCAGACTTTGGAATATTGGCTTGTGCAATCATATTTGCGACAGGCGTAGCAACTTGTCTCGGAGTGACGGTATTGATGTGACCCCATGCGAGACCAAGAAGGCCGTCGCCGGTGGTCCTTACAAACTCATTCGACATTCTATTCGCGAGCTGGACAGCTTGGTTTGTAATAGTCAGACCGCCCATCGTCACAGTATCGGTACCGACAATTCCAGACGCAGAGGATTTGTCCCCATATGCAATTTTCCATCTCGACATCTTCAGAGGCTTGAATGTGGAGGATTTTTTGGGGTCGAACACCGAATGGCCCGCTGTGTTTTGAATATTTTGGGGAAGTTCGGTTGACCAGACCTAGCCTGTATAAGAATAAACTTCACATGGATGGCCGAAAAGCTTACCCAAGTATCAGCAGAGCCGGTGTCGAAATCGAGCAACAGCTTCTGTGGCGGCGTGCCAATGTATACCTCGGAGAGATATATTGAATCATACTGTATATCTTGCGTGGGCACTTCGCCGGCCTTTGCTGAGGCAGCAGCTTCTTCTGGTCCCTCCTTCTTGGCCAAAGCACTATCAGTGCGGGCCTTCCTAACAATGTTTTTAAACAAACCAACGCCAAATCGTTGCGGAGCTTCCTTATCGACGTGGACATATGGACCTGGGAGGGTGGGTTGGAAGCCCCATTTCTGAAGAAGATAGACATAGGACTTGAGGCCCGAGCGCTTGTAGTCCACGTTGGGAACGAGCTTGATCTTGGAAAAGCTGTCGATGGACATGATGGGCAATGGAAATAACAATACTTTAAATAGAGAATGGTATGTAGGGGTGGTAATGAATACAGTTGTGGTCTCAAGTGATAGAAGGTGCTGGATAGGAGATATAAGATACGGGGTGTGGTTTAAGAGAGGGAATGATAGAGGTAGAGACAGACATGAGAGCCAGAGCATTTGCTTACCTCGCCGGCATAGCTATATTTTGAATCAACAGGCAGTTCCGCTCCTGCCCATCGAGCGAAACTGGCGCTGTGATTCACCGGTGGTGCCTGCCACGCCAACTCTCTATCCAAACAAGCTTTGCCATGACAAAATTGAGGATGCAAGCGGCAGAACAAATGGTCATGGCTATGCAACTCCATGAGAAAAGACAAACCATAGCATCCATGGAGTTCGAACTCTTTCCGATCGCTTTCTGGAGAGATGGCCACGGCGAAGGACAACAACTCTTAGTGACGTTCCACTGTGATATAGCCCCGACCGCGCCTCCAGCACCTAACTCAAGGCATGCACAGTTTCTAATTTAACGTGATCCACCGTTGAATTTTCACCAGGCCGGAAGATTATCGTAGGGTGGGATATGTCAGTGGATATCCCTTTGGCCGTTGTGGGGGTTCGTAAGGTACACCCCAGCGGTTTTGAGTGTATGATCCAATAACAAGCTGCACTGGCTAAATGTGCTGGCAAGTGGATATAATTCTGCACCATGTCACTTTTTAACCGTTCATTATGTGCATTATGCCGTGTTACACGCCTTCATATCATCCTTTGCGTTGGGGGCTGTGACGAGGTTGCAGCATGCGCGTTGGATAAACGTATCACCTGCAGCCGACGTCATTTGGTAACTCGCCAAACACCGCGGGGTCCAGAACGAACAACTTAAAACGTACAACATAAGTTAACGACTCGGAATGCGGCTACATATATGTCCTCATAATATATATTTATATTGTGTCCATGCCGTGATGGGCGTGTGTAGCTGTTCTAATTCTAAATCAAGCTAAATGTCACATAAATCAACGCAGATCAATTTGAGAAGCAGTCAACCTCCCACTTCACACTGTGCTGTACCAGCTAGCAACAAGGATAAATAACGAGAAGTCGTGCAAATAAAATTCATACCCCCCGTTTACTCCGTCCTCTTCAGGCGAGTCTCCAGCATAACTGTCTCTCCCACGTTCGAGGGATACACCTTCACGAGCTCGAGGCCGACGGCGTCGAAAATCTCATGGAACTCCTCGATCGTCTTCTCCTTTCCGCTGATAATCATGAGACTCAAGTCGAGCCAATAAAGCTGCATCGGCACTCCAACCGTCACGCGGCTGGGCACCAGCATATCGCATATGATGAGGCGCGAGTCAGGGCCCATGGCAGGCACGGTCTGCTTGAGAATCTCAACGCAGACAGGGTTGTAGAAGTCATGGAGCAGACGGCGGTAGAAGTAGACATGGGCATCTGGAGTTAAGTTAGTACTGTCTGACTTACGTATACATGGCAGCTAGAGCTAGAGATAAAACTTACTCTTGACTGGCTGTGGCGTGAATAAGTCATGAACAGTAGCTTCAATGTTAGGAATCTCCTCTGGCTTCAGCGAATCAATAACAATCGGTAGATCCTGCAGGATAAGTTTCCCTCCGAACCCTTCAGGGCAGTCCTCCTGGATAGCCAGAAGCGCTTGACCTCTCCCACCGCCAATATCGACGACGAACGGCCTCTCAGGCTCCTTCTCGACCTGCTCCTTTAGCGACTCAAACGGGAACATGCCGCGCACAGGCATATTCTTCTCGGACATCTGCATCGCTGCGTTCCACAAATTGCGCTGGTCCACATCATCATTGAGAACTTCATAGTATGAGCGCCCTTCCTTCCCCACCGAGTATGCAAACGGCGACTTCGTGAGATCGTATATATCTTCCGGTGCGTGGGACTTGAAATAATCGGGCAGAGCTGCCATCGCCTTGCTCAAATCCATGCACAGAAGGAAGAATGCGCCCGCGGCCTCCGGCAGAAGTGCCAGAGACAGCTGGTTATGGGTATACTCATCCGGCCCCGTCTCGCTGGCAATGCCTTGCACAACAACGACACGCATCGCACGCTGGATAGCAGTGACATCAATATTGACCGCCGCCGCGAGGTCCGCTGCCTTGATGGACGTTCCATCGGAGGGAAGCTTGTGCATCGCCCCAATACGAAGGAGCATGTTCAGAGCTCCACACACCGTGAGGTGCTCAAACAGTCTGGTGACAACATCGTACGGCTGCTCGAGCTCAGCGCGCACCTTGTCCGTCTGGTTCAGGAGCGTGATATGCTGGCTGGAACTCCCATCATAGGCCTTGAGAGATTCGAGGAGCTTCTCGGTCGCCGCAATCGCAGCACTGACGTCGGTGGACGCCATCTATAACGGCTTTTATGAAGGCAGGGTCTTTGTTGGATTACCGACACGGTGTTTTGGGTGGAGATGTATGAGGCGGCACTTGCTTTGGCTGATGTGGCAAATATACAGCTTTAGGCAGGCTATGTAGGAAGAGGAAGGAGAGACGCTGCAGGTCAGCTGTTGGGGACGTGGTTATGTGCTTTCGAAGCATACCCTCGATGCCCCTCTCTGTCCCCCCTCC
>JPJW01000603.1:0-36489 GCA_000750755.1 Pseudogymnoascus sp. VKM F-4513 (FW-928)
GGGGGGGCGTAAGGGCCGACGGCGACGTAGTGGGGTCCAGCCTGGGCGAGTTTCTGCTCTTGGGTCATGCCGACGGTGTCGGAGTGGCGCTGGCGGAGGCCGCCGATGAGGGCAACGGTGAGGAAGATGAACATGTTGGCGATGGTGGGGATGTAGCCGCTGGCGAAATTTAGATCGAGATCTGCCTTTGACCTGAGGGGATGTCCGAAGCCGAAGACAGCTTGTGAGACGAGTTGAATCAGGTACTTGACGAAGAGGGCTGGCATCACGGCGAGTAGCATGAGGAAGGCTCCCTAGCGTAGCGTTAGAATATGTATTTTTTTGTTGGGCGAGGGGGGTCAAAGCATACCTTGGAACTCCGCTTCAATACGGCGACAACGGCGAGAACGCAGAGGAAGAGGACAAGCAACAAACTATATGACGCCTCTATTATACCCGTATATTGGACGCCCTGAAGCACAACACCCTCAGGGTATCCCATAGACAAAGCTTCTGCGTAATATGCGACGATAAAGCCGAAGCTTATCGTGGTAATCGCCCACAGTATTCCGACGCCGAAGCTGGCGATCTTTTGCGCCACCATGCCAACGTCTTCCGTTATGGTGCGAGCGATTATTGCTATGATCAACACGTCGCCAACTCGGCCAAGGGCACTTTGGAAGATGAAGCCAATGTAATAGGAGCCTTTTACCTCGGCTCGAGATTCACCTAAGGCGAGGTAGAGAGCCCGTATGAAGTGGTAGCTGGGTTGGGAGGTCAGTTAGGTGAATTCAAGTAGTGTACGTTGAAGGTGCCTCTTACAAGAACAAGCAAAGTGCGGCGATGAGGTATCCCGAGTTTCGCAATTTATCGGTTCCTCTCTCACGGATCCATTTGAAGCGTCTGGTGAGAACCATGCACACAATGAGTATGATCATCAGTATGATAAACATGGCGAACAGCCCGGTCACTGTCGAGGACTGGCTTGTTTGTTAGCCCACTCTTAAAACGACAGTCTTCGGTTTCTGCTTCCTTACCTGCCAATCGTACCCAGTCAGAGTGATAGTTTCATCGCAGTAATAACAGGACGAACTACCACTGCTGTAGCCTCCTCCTCCTCTTCTCGGTGCCATCGCTTCTGCGTTACCGTATTATGTATTATTGGGTGGAGGTTTGGTAGTCGAAGTCAATGGCGACGGTGATGGTGACCACAATTCCGTGATGGCGAAACTTTTGTCGGAATATATTTAAACTTCAGGGCGCGTCAAAGAGAGAAAGGGCGGGGGGGGCGTCACAGATTTTAAGGGCCTGAAGATGGAGGGCCGACTTTCCAAACCATTTTTGGAGCAAAGGGAGGCACAGGGGAGCCTGGAGCCGTGTTAGTGGAGACAAGAGTGGACTGTCGGGCAGCTTACAACCCGAGCTTATTTGACAGTTGATGTGCACTTGGGGAGGTGACAGGGGTTCGAGTGGGGCGTATTGGGGCACATTGGGGCACATTGAGGCACATTGGGGTCTAGATGGGATTTAAATGGGCTTGGATATGGTCAAATGGGGTTTAGACACAACAAAACCAAGCTAAAGGAAGCTAGTAGTAATTAAGACAGTCGCAAAACAGCAGAGACAGCACTCTAGTCCCCATTGAGTCACAAATGACTAGCCTGGCAGTGGTGCCAAGCGAGGCTGAGGCGAGCCGACCACACTATTATTGCTATTTTGGTCCACAACAGCACAATTTAGCGCGGTTTCCTACTTTTGCTGGCTGTTGATTGCACACTGACAGCTTCAGCCTCGTTGATCTCAAGCCACCACCACTGCCCCCCCCCTCATTTCGCCTAACCATGTCATTTGTTGTGATGTCGGTGTTATGGATACCGCGAAGGATGAGGTTATCCACACAAAATGCTAGGGCCCCATTGAAATGCGGCGCAGTCCTCATCTCAGCCAGCGCTTGGCGTGACTGGTGCACCCGAGGTTGCTGGCTGCGGCTATGCCGCCGATGGTGAAGTGGTGGTGGTGGTGGTGGTGGTGGTGGTGGGCGTCATAGCCAAGTATCAGAGCGGCTCGTAAGGTTGACACGATACCGCCTGCCTGGCTGTGCGCCTGTGCCAATGAGACGCGCATAATTCTGGCCGTGCTGCAGCAGGGCTCGTATTTATGCACAATAATGATGGGTTGTATAAGTCGTGGGTTTGGAGTGTGAGCGTGATGGGATTGTGCACATGTCTGACATCTCGTCTTGATAGATTAACTGCCTGCTACTATGGTGAGATATTTGTTCAGTATGCGCAGCAATCGGGAGGGTTTGTGCAGTTTATATAATGATTTCTGATGGCAAGGGGGTTGTATTCCACGTGGGACACACGGGTGGTGCCTGAACTGCACCTCAAAAACACAAATGGGCGCAGCTGTCGAAATTGCACCCATCACCCACTGGCCACTGGTTCAGAATAAATGCATATATTTCAGACATGTCTCTAAAATCATTATAGCACCCCTCTGGTAGGTTTACGCCTCTGCACTGTGCTTTTGAAGACCTTCCCCGCCGTTTTATAGTTCCCACGTTTTTGACGTGCGCATATGCAAGGTACCCTCACTTTCTAGAAACCACATGCATTAATACACAATAAAATACCACAATACCCCACACAATTCTCCAAATAATTCGTCCAAGCATTAGCTCACAAGACACGACAATGTCGTCAACAACCAGAACCACAGAACCAAGTGAAAGCAGTCAAACAAACCCCAGCCCGCTCCGCCAACTCATCGCCCAACTCAAACAAGACGGCGAGCACCTCCAACGCCGCATCGACCACATCAACGAATTATCCGCCAAGCTCCAAACGTCCACCACAGAACTCACCGAAGCCAAAACGAAACTCCACTCAGCCTCCGTCCAACTCAATCACGACTCCGACCTCGGCAAGAAAACCATCATCCACATCCAGGAAGCCGTCTACCACTCCCGGGAAACGGGCATGCAACCCAAACAAGCCGTCGACCAGCTCGGGCAACTAACCCACGAAATCCGTGAAGCGACGCGGAAACTCAACCAAGACCGTGAGCGAGCGGAGCGGATGGAGGATGAGGTGGAGATAGATACCATTGAGCTCGGCCAGGCGCATGCAGAGTTTTATGAAGCTGCTGAACGACTAAGGCGGGAGCTTGATGGGTTTCTGGAGAGGGTGGAGTTTGTGGATGAGAGGGAGGTGGAGGAGGGGAATAGGGTTGCAGGGGAGGTGGTGAGGGTGAGGATTGAGGAGTATGAAGGGGATAAGAATATAAGTGCGGGGTTGGAGTTTATTATAATGCTTGGGGAGTTTGATGCGATTTCGGATTTTGATAACGTTATAATGTTGAAGGGTGATGAAGGGGCTTCTTCACTTGATAAAGGTTCTGCTGCGGTTGAGGAAGGCAAACGGTCGAGATGGTGGAAGAGGCTGGGCAAGACAAAGCGCGTGGGGAAGTGAGAGTCGAGAGTGGGTTGAGACAGGTGGAAAGGTTGTGATTTATGAGGTTCTATATAGGGGTAGTTTCACTTTATTGTAAATTTAGGTTGTATATTGAAATTCACTTCCATCAAACATACAGTTTAACTCTCCCACCTAAGCTTAGGTTTTTGTCCTTCTGGCCAGCATTCCCCAGCTCTAGCTTGTCAAAATAACCTATATTCTCCATATGGCACTCACATATAAATAATTTACAACTTGTGCTCCCATCTTCCTTCCACCTCTCACCTCCTACCTCAACCCCTCCAACCCTCAACCCTCAACATCACAACACCACTCTCACACCTCGTCACCACAACTGATCACACCCTCAAGTGTGTTCAATGCAGGTAAACAAATTCATCAGTCCTCCAAAAGAGACCTTCTAACACTCTCCTCCCAGCTTCCTGGTGCCCGCCACTTGGATTCGCAAAATCAATCACATCACTCAGGCCCAGTCCCAGTTCAGGTCAGTATTCCATTTCAACCTCACAAACCTCACAACACAAACCATCAAACAATCAACTAACTGTATATCAATACAGTGTTCCTGTTCAGAAATCTTCACGTCGTTACCAGTGGTTGTCAGTGACAGCTTTGCATTGATCTCAGACTTTGAAGTCAGGTAAATTATTATACTCAGATCTTGTGATACAATCGTTCTGACAATCTATGCATAGCCTCTGGTCAACTCGAACGATGTCAGACACTACCGGAAACACTGTGGAGCCAAGTGATGGCAATACCACTTCACTCGATACCGTCAGCGGCATGAAAATCCACCAAGTTCTTTCCGAAATTGATCAATATATCCACGAAGCTCAGCAGGACGCCGCCGAATTGACGAAGAACGCCAGTAAGCTTTATGAACTCGCTAGCCAACTTGGGCAACTTCTACCCCGTGCACAAAAGCGGTCGTCATCACTAGGGAATGTGGCGACGTGTTTGCGCACGGCGCAAACAGCATTGTTCGAGGGATAGATAAGCTCAAGCAGACTATTACCCAATTCCGCGAGTATCCCGACTTAAAACATTACATTAAGTGCCATCCTGATGTTGTCGATACGGTTACAAAGGCTATTGAAAAGTATAGGTCTGATAAACGCGATAGGATACTTTCACAAGAGAAGCTTGAACAGCAGTTCAAGGATCTGGAATGGCTTATTGTAGTTGACCGCATCGTCCATCCTACCAACAAGGATGACTGAACGGGAAAATTGACACGGCCTTCTCGGCAACTGAAAATGCGTGTGATGAATAGGGAGCATCGAGGTGATGGTGAAATGGCACGGGAGCATTGACGGGGTGGAGTGCACGGAGAATAGGGAGTTTAAGTTGAGATTCGATGGGCAAATCATTCCGATCCGAGGTTCCACGAACAGGTAGTCTCACTTCAAATCACAAGCTTGGATTGCACATTGATATTCACTCTCGTTCGCCTGCTATGTTTCCATTTCTATGGGGGTCTCTCGTTGGCGTGCCAGTCCTCGTATATTCCAGATTCAAAGTAAACTGAGTGACGTTGCAACCTACAAGTAAATTAAATCCTTCTATATATAAGTGCTTCCCGACGAACATACCAGGATTAAAAAACAATTTCTTACCATGGGAATTTAGATTCATGCGTTCTTGACCTGGAGGGGAATTTCTATTCCACTTTCATATGGTTTTCATTGTTTTGGATGTTGTCAGCCGCGGAATGCACAGCGGTAAGAACGACGGTGGTGAGAAATGAGGTGGCAAGAACGCAGCGGTAAGAAGGGCGACGGTAAGAAAAGAAGGCGACAAGAAAACTTCGTCCAAAATCAAAGAGGTTGGCTATGGTTATTTCTGGTAAAGCATTCGTGGTGTTTGTAGAGGTAGACAGAGGACCCCGGACATGGCGAGGGTTTTCGACATCCGCATGTTGAACACGGACGGCCTTTGCCAGTAGAGAGAGTTGTCTAGGAATATATAGGTGGTCGATTTCAAAGTTAGAAGATAAGGCAGGGAGTATAGATGACGGTATTGGTGTTGGGAGTGGTCTCCCCCATAATGTTGAGCCACACATCGAACAGGTTAATTGCAACAAAGTGTAAATTATCAAGTAAATTATTTCAACAATACAAAACTCCATTTCAAACATCTAAAAAACCCATGCACATGCGCTTCATAGCCCAAAAGAAGCCCATACAAGCAATACCGACACCAGCATCTCTGCAGCTCGGTCTATTATCATACAATTCTATATATTCATCCATCAATCACGTCTTTCCAACCAGTCATTCCTCTACGCCTGGCTCAAGAACTTCAGGGCCTCCTCCCTCTCGCCCGCCGGCAACATGCCCAGCACCAACTTCACGCCCCTCAATCCACCCTTTCCTCCCTCCCTCAACAACCTCGCGATCTCACCAGCGGTAGACTCGCCCTTCATCGCCTCAACCTTGTCATGCACCTGCTTTCTGTTCTCCTCATACCACAACGCAACCTCGAGATCCGAAGTATCGAAGTTGGTGATCCCACTCCACGCCTCGAGCAGCTGCAGGGAGCGTGCGCGACCACCAACGGCACCAGCTTGTGCTGGCGCAGCAATCGCCATGCGCTTGAGGATGTACTCCTCGTTCAAACGGCGGCGAACACGCCAGTAGAAGAAGCGACGCGCGTTGCGCCACTTCAGCGAGTCGCGGATGACGCCCTTGGCCTTCATGCGGCCAGCGCGATCGTGGAGATCTGCGAACTGCAGGGAGACCTGTGCGTAGACGGGGAGGAGGAGGCGCTCGCGGGCCTGCATCTGCTCGGCGACTTCGGCGAGCTGCTCGGGGTTGAGCGACGGGTCGGCAAGCTTGGCCTTGAGGGCTCCGTAGGTGGGGTCCAGGCGGGCCATGGTCTCGAGCTGCTTCTCGCGGCGGAACTTGATGTTGACGATACCCTCTGGCTCGAGGATACCACCGCGGGAGTCCTCGTCGGCGTACATCTCCATGCACTCGGGGTTGATGGTTGGGTCAACGACGACCTGGTATTGTTAGTAAAGTAAAATGAAGAATAGGAGGAGGAAACTTACCCATGATCCACCACGGAGCTCGCCATATGGCGGGATGTAGACGAAGATTGGCTGCTCATACTTGACCAGTGCATCGACAATGTATGAACCATACTTGAGGACCTCGTTGAACATATCGCGCTGTCCACCCGAGAAACCTCTCCAGTTCGCCAAGATCATCAATGGCAGTTGCTCACCATTGTTGAAGTCCTTGATGGCCTGGGCGGTCTTGAACGCCGAGTTGGGGTACCAGACACCACCAGCCTCGTTGGAGATCTGCTCCATAGAATCTGGGTTGGCAGGGTCGGCTGGCGTGATGTTCTCGACGGAACGACTCTCGACGGCGATGACACCCATTGGGATACCGCCGAGACGAGCACGACCGACAACAACAGTGCGAGCCCATCCACCAAGAGTCTCAACAAAGGAGTTCCTGTCAAAGAGACCGCTGAGGAAACCCTCCTCGTCCTCCTTACCGGCGATGAGCCACCTGACGTCAAACGCCTGCTTCTCAGGTGGCGTGTACGAGATCTCTCTGTCCCAACTATCGACAGCGGGGCTGACTGGCACGGGGTTGTTCTTCTTGTCTGGGACAAAGGACATCCACTCGACAATCTTGGATACACCCTCGAAATCATCGTTGGCGGTCATGTGGGACACACCGTTCTTGTACATGATCTGGGTGCCACCAAGCTGCAAGTTGGAGGTGTAGACTTCGCGACCAAGGAGCTTGTTGATAGCCGGTGCACCAGTGAGAATAATTGGCTGGCCCTCAATCTGGATAGCACGCTGACCGAGGCGAACAAGGTAAGCACCGATACCAACAGAGCGGCAAGTAACCAGGGTGATGGTGAAGATATCGTCATAGGCTCTGCTCGTAGCACCAGCAATCAAACCGGAACCCTTCAGACACTCAACACCAAGACCATCTTCGGCACCAATGATGGTGGTGATCTTGTGTCTGGTCTCGCCATCTTCAACGATCTCCTCGGTGATAACATCCTTCGATTTGCCGTCCTCAAATCTCGCCTTGGCCTCGGCAGTCAAGTACAGGTACTTGAAACCAGCCTCTGGCCTGTCGGCATCCTTCCATGCAACGTTGAAATGTGGGATAAGCTCGTCGGCCATGCCGATGCGAGCACCAGAGTTGGCAGAAAGGTAGATGCGAGGAATACCAAGCTTACGTGCGAGCTCAGTGCACTTGTTGAAGAAATGATCTTCCTTGGGACCGAAGGATCCGATTCTGAAGGTGATATCGTTGGCAATGATGATGAATCTGCGTCCCTTGGGATACTCGGGAGTTCGTGCGGTCACGATCCATCCAACCATACCGTGGGTATTGGTACCGGGCTCGCGGGAAACCTCGGCGAGGTCATCGTGGTCATCAAGAACCAACTCGCTGTAGTCAATGCAATCTCCAACTTGAGGTTGCTTCTCGGCCAGCAAGGAGTGCTCACCGACAGCCTTGGCCCAGTTGTTCTGGATAGCTTGTCTGAACAGCTCCGGGAAATCGTACACGTACTGAGTACCCATCAAATGGGCCTTGTATCTCTTGGGCTGGAGCCACTCCTTGGTGGGGTATGGCGTGGAGACCGGACGCAAGTGCATGGAGCCAATTTTGGTAGTGCCACCGATGCTCTGGAACACCCACTCGTTGCCCTTCTCGGACTTGCGCTCAAGGTACATCTCGACCTGGATGACGTATCCAGAAGTGTTGGTGATAACAACACGAAGAGGATATGGCAAGCCGGTGACGGGGTCAGTGCAAATGATGCGGATCTCAGCGCCAGTGACACGGAGGCGCCACGACCTGCGGCCGAATCGTTCCAAGAAACCAGCAAGGGCCTTCTCAACCTCTTCTGGGATGAGAGGGAATACTGGCGAGAAGTTGATGAAGATGTGGTTAAGATCAGAGTTGTTGTTGCCAACGATCTCAAGGGCATCGAGAATATCGTTCATCAGCCTGTCAGCCTCCGAAATGAGATATTCAGCGGTAGGGATCTCATCACGAAGACGTCCAGGACGGACCACGGCACGTGTGAAGTAGCGCTTGTCGCTCTCCACATCCTTGCCAACGGCCTGGTAAACGTGGATGTTCCTGTTTGCCGTGAAGACAGGCTTGATGTTGAACTTGGACAGTCTCTCAAGCTCAAGCTGGTAGGCCAGAGCAGGCTCAGTGTGCCTAATTCTATCGTCCTCTTCGTAGTTAGGGCCACGGAAGGTGAAGTAGCCGGGGTAAGAGCCATCTCTGTGGCCGCAGATGAATGTAAGGCGGCGAACACGGCGCGCAAGGAGCTCATCCTTGTAGGTGCTGACAATAGCCTTGATTCTGACTAACAAGTCGGCGTCATCGGCAGACTCGGAATCGCGAATAGCAACATTGCAGACAGCGGTAAGCTCATCTCTGTCGGTTAGCGGGATCGCCTGTGGGATCTTGCGCCTGCCGCCGAGGTCTGGCATAAGGGTGTTGGGCGAGGGCTTCTTCGCCACCTTGGCACCAGCCAATGGGAAGACCTCGAGAGCTCTAGCAAGGTACTCCTCAGCCTCATCAAGGTACTGGACAGGGACAATGACACCCTTTCTTGTGGTCTCCGTGTCAGATTGGTTGACGAGGTATGACATGTCGCTGATGGAGCTAATACGCTTGAGTGGGTCTCTGCTCTCCACAACTGGGGTTGCTGGTGTGGAAGGAGAGGACTGAACGGGCATTCCAAGTGCTGATTGTCCGACCTTTCGAAGGACAAAGTCCCACGAGACAATAAATGGGGGGTCGGTGGACTCGCTGTGGTACTCAATCTTCTTCAGCGAGTAAGCACGGTAAGCGCGGCGGATGTAAACCTCAAGAGCGGCAAGGGAAACCCATGGGTCTTGGTGGCCGAAGAAGATAGGGAGGACATCGAAAACGGTGTACTTGGAGTCAACGACCTCCTTCAGGATCTCAAGGCTGGGCTCTCTGTGGTCCCATCCGGTCTCACCATATCTCGACTCGACAACGGAAGAGCGGAGAATATGCTCCATCTGGGCAGCGCGCTCCTCAAGGGACGGGAGTGCGCACTGGATGAGGACCTCACGCGCCTTAAGGGATACCTTAGCAGTTTGTCTCGACTCAAGCTCAGTAAGCTTCTTCAGTGCTGCGCGGAAGTACTTGGCGATGTTACCAGAGTTAGGCCTGTTTGGCCTGTACTCATCGAGAATAGCGAGGACGAGGTTGTTCTTTGCGCCCACTCTGCTGTGCGAAAGCACGGTCTGGACAACCTTCGGGATGTCATCCTTGTTCTCCTCTCTAAGCTTCAGGATAACCTCCTCGTCTCTCGAAGTTCTCCCAGAGAAGAGCTTCTCAACTTCAGCGTAGTCCTCGAGCAAGCCAGAGAATACATTGAACTCGTTGACCTTGTGGCCATCCACGTACTTGTCAAGTACCTCTGTAAGTGGGAGAAGGGTGGACTTGAGGATATCGGTGTCGTTAGGATCGACGTTCTCGTCGAGGAACTTCTGGAGGGCCTTCTGCACGTTCTTGGCAGGGAACTCAGCCTTGCGAGCCCTCGCACGCTCGACGATCTGGGTGAAGAGGCTGTCAAGCTTCTGGGGCATTCTTGCGTGGAGAGCAGAGAACTGCGCGTTCCACTCTGAATATGGCAACTCTGGGTCTCTGAGGACCTCGATCAATTCCTTCAGCGTCGCATTCATGATGAACTGGTTATCGAATCCTTGGAGGATGTTGCGGAGGATGTTATGAAGGAGAACGAATCTTTGGGCAGGCTTGGTACCAACGACTTGTGGTCGGCCGAGATCAGGGAGTTGGCTGAGGAAGGGTTGTGCGTGCTTCACTCTCGATGGGTCGTCCAGAGCGAGTATACCAATGATATCTCCGGCCTCAAGAGTGGCTCCTGGCTGCTTGATGAGCTGCACAATACCGTCTTCTCCAGCGAGAAGGGGCATGTACATCTTCATGACTTCGACCTCGGCGTATGCTTGGCCAGCTTTGACGTGCTCGCCGTTCTCAACGGTGAACTTGACGAGCTTTCCGGGAGAGGGGGTCCTCAGCTGCGTGGGGTCGTTCTCCTGCTCGAGGAGGCAAGTCATGCTGTCAACACTCAGTCTAGTCGCTCCAACTTCCTCCTTCCAGTAAACGTTGTGAGAACGTCCACTGAGAAGAACAAGCAGTCCGCCGTCGCTGAGAGCTCTAGCGCCAACGGAGCACTTAGAGCCGTTGATGAACAGATGGTAGCTGTCAACACTCGATCTTGTTGCGGTGAACTTGTACCTGTGACCATCGTAGATGAAATCGATTGGGAAGACAGTCTTTAGAACCTCCTTTGCGGGCACTTGACCCTTCTCCAAGCTGGTCCTGTATGTTGACATAGCACCCTCACTGGCAATGTGGGCTTTGCATACCGCACCACAAATGACAGCAAGCATTGGGTCTGGGCGCTCGGCAGTCAATTTGTTCGAGATCAGCTCATCGAGCCAGCCGGTGGTAATGGTGTTGTCCTCGAAAGCGGGTGTCTCCAGCAGCTTAATCAGATACTCAACAGTGGTCCTGAAGTCACCACGGATGCTCAGCTCCTTTAGAGCCACAACCATGTGCTTTCTCGACGCGGATCTGTTCTCACCATAGGCGAAAATGTGACCAAACTGAGAGTCAGAGAAACTGTGGATTCCACCAGCTGTGCCGACGGAGAAGTAACCCCAGACGTTTGAGCTACTCCTGAAGTTCAGCTCGTGCATGACACCGTTGGAAGGCTTGAAGCCTTCTCCGGGGTCCTCAGAGGTAATACGGCAAGCGGTGGTGTGGCCCTTTGGCGATGGTCGTCTTTGAGTAAGGGAGCTGTCCTCTTTCGAGAAATCGAAGTCGATCTCATTCGATCCAGCGGGGTCAACGCCGTATAGGAGACGAATGTCGCGGATACGGTGTAGGGGTAGACCCATGGCAATCTGAAGCTGCGCAGCTGGAAGGTTGACACCGGAAACCATCTCCGTTGTTGGATGCTCAACCTGCAATCTAGGGTTCAACTCGAGGAAGTAAAACTTGTCGTCTGAGTGCGAGTACAGGTACTCGACTGTTCCAGCTGAGACGTATCCTACGAGGCGGCCGAGACGCACTGCGGCCTTCTCCATAGCCTGGAAAGTTGCAGATTTGGCGATAGTAACTGGCGCTTCTTCGATAATCTTTTGGTGACGTCTCTGAACAGAGCAATCTCTTCCGAAAAGCGAGATGTTGTTTCCGTATTCATCTGCCAGCAATTGAACCTCCAAATGTCTCGCGTTTCCGGCAAGCTTCATGATGAAGATGGGCGACCCAGGAATTTCGCTCGCAGCAGCTTTGTACAATGCCTCGAATCCAGTCTCCGAGTCTGCTTTGCGAATTCCCTTTCCACCACCACCTTCCGATGCCTTAATCATGACTGGGAATCCGATCTGGCGGGCCTTCTCCAGGCCTTCTTGCCACGACTCGACGCATCCCTGCATGTATATGTTATCTTCGACGGTGACTATGCCTCCATCGTCAACGGTAACTGTGTCTACTCCAGTTCCGGACCATGGGATACAGGGCACCTTCGCGTGCTGTGCTACGATGGTCGAAGAGATCTTGTCACCGAGCGATCGCATCGCGGATCCGGGGGGACCAATGAATACGATCTTCTTGGGCGATGCTGCCAGAGACTCGGGCAGCTTGGGGTTTTCGGATGCATGTCCCCTATTTCAGGTTAGCTAAATCTCTTCCAATGCCCCTCTATCTGGTTATTCTTACCATCCAGCCCACACGGCGTGGACGTTCATTCGCTCGGCCACATCGACAATCAACTCGACGTTGGCATAGTTGTTATTATTTGTGCCACCTGGCACCTCCACATATTGATCTGCCATTCGGATGTAGTCTGCGTTGGCTTGCAAATCTTCGGGTGTCGCCATAACAGTGAACTGAATCGCCCTCTCGTCGCCGAAAGTCTCGTACGCCCATTTTCGGACGGATCTGATTTCCTTGACGGCTGCAATTCCGTTGTTCGCAATCAGTACCTAAAATGTAAGTTAGCTAGTTGTTCCCCCCTCTTTGGGGTCTCTTGACACTTACGTTCGTGATCACGGTGTGGCCGTCACAAGCAGCCACGAAGTCTTTCACGGCGCCAGGCGCCGCATTCTCAAGCTTGTTACCGCCAATGAAGTGGTCAGCAAGCTTGTGCCTCGATGCGTAAGAGGGTGTCGAGCCGTTGACGAGGGGCACGGTGCCATTGGTGTGGCCTTTGACGCCGTTGGCGACTGCGTCGGCCGCCTTTGCCAGGACGGACATTGTATCGTACCGGCTCGTTTGCACGAGCTTAGACTGCTGCGGCTGCCAATTTGCTCGATACTGTCGTCGTGTATTGGTATACGGTTGGGGGAGAACCGTATGGATATTTTTTCGGGCTCTTTAGGGATAATAAAAAGTTTCGGCGTGGAAATTGGAGGGAGAAGATAGAAGAGCGACTCGCGGGCTTCGGGGTATTAAGAATTCGTATAGAAATAACAATCGAATGTCAAAGGAAGAAAGAGGGTCTGCAGGTGAAGAGAGAGCAGAGCTTTAGGATGATGAGAGCGATGATGTTTCTAGTGAGAGTGGTGGATGCTCGAGATATGAGGGAGGCCTTACGGTATATTCGGGGAGGGAGCTGGACCAAAAAGGCATGGGGGCGGGCGGGCAAAATGTCCCACTGTACGAAATACGTAGGGGATGGACCCATGTCAACCAATCACAGATGCAGAAATCGCTCTCCGCCTTCGCCCGCCATACCGGATTTGAAGGATCCGTTCGTTGGGGGGTGGTGGACTTGTTGAATGCGCGCTAGTCCTAAGAAGGTATGGTAATCTCTACGTTTGAAGGGATCGGGATTATGATGAGAAGTATGATGGGGAACCAGACAGTATTAAATCCCAATATCAATATCCCATCTGTCCAACAAAAATTCCCCAGCCGACAACCGATATGGTTAATGTCACGGACTCGGACTCTTCATTTCACAGAATTTACAACGGCAATATACTCGGATCGTCTTACTCGAGCAGTGACCATACCACTCCTATCTATTCCTAGCCAGCCTCTATTTCGGACCCCGAGCAACGGAATAGAATGTATGCAACCTTCGGGGCATTTCAGGCGCAGCAATCCTTCCACCGATGTTGCCAAAAATAATCACCATAATCATAAAAATATGCATACTAAGATCTTATATAAGCGTGAATATCTGCCATTCTGAAATGTTCATGATTATCGTTAATTAATCTATCAGGCTTTGAAAATGCAAGTTCACTCACTATTATCAGGTGACTTTAGGGCATATGTACTTTTACATATAAACTTTTATGCAGTGGTACTTCCCGGAGTTTAATGCTCCAACTATTTTATGGTGGCACTAAACTAATAAAACACCCCTAAACCCCAATCGAGTACTTAATACTTCTCGTGCCGCCCAAAAGTCTCCGTACGGTCCGTGCACTATGCCAGGTGAGAAGTCACAAACGTATGGACTTCTAAGCCATTTGGTACTTAAAATAGTGCGCGGGCCTTACGGAGACTTTTGGACCACACGAGTAGCACTATATAGGAATAGTTGATATTCATGATTATGTTTCGTGATTATGCTTACGCGCTTCTCAATATGCGCACGATTATGATTATGTGCTTCTCGAATAACCAGATTACGCCTATCGATTATCGTGAGTAATCAATACTCCAACTTTTGATGCACCCTATAGCCAACAGATCCAGACCGCATATGTCTCTCTGATCTGCACGCAAATTTATTTCTCTGGTACTCGAGTAGTGCCGAGGCGCCCACCAGTTTCCTTCTCCACCTCACGTGACCGTTGGGGCCTCAACCAAAACACTGTTGTCACGGAAACTCTCCTCCAAGGAACACCTCAATTCCAACACTCTTCTCTAATACTCACTTCATATTTCATATTTCGCGGTCGCTTCCGTAGTAAACCTGCAGGATACATATAGCTGGTAGCAGAAAAATGGGCTTCAAACGTGGTAATGTAGTAATGTAGTGATTCAGAATAAATAAAAAACCAAACAGCTACGCCTTCCCAACAAAGGCGCCCCCCCAGAAAAATGCCAGCTCCGCAACAACCCAGCTCCAATTCCATCGCCCAAAAACCCATAGTGTCATATCTTCATCAAAGTCATGAGCGATAATCATGAAAGGTATATACACTCCCCTCCCGGCATCCGTGCCATACTGCAAATCCCAACGCCACCCACAAGTCCCTCCCTAGTAGCTCTCTCCAACCCCACTCAATTTCCTCGTCCGCATAGGCGGCTTCATCCCTCCGCCCGCTAAACTTGCATCGCTCCGCTTCTTCTCCAGCTCTCTCTCCCCATCCCTGAGTATCCCATTACTCATCCTCTTCCCCGGAGTCTTCGCTACCAGCCCTCCACTCTGCCTTCGAGGAAGCGCACTAGCAGGCACCGGAATAGCGCTGCCATCCTCCCTCCCCAGCGTCGTCCGCCGGCTCGGTGTCCCAAACTCAAACTCGCGGTACTCGTCCAGGTCGATCTGAGACACGCTCTGACTATGTCCGTGTCCCACACTCGCACTGAAGTTTCCGCCGATGCTGCTGCGAGGCCTTCGCGACTCCGCTAGCGTAGATTGGGAGTAGTGGCCTAGCGGGGTACGCGCGCCTGTCATACTGGTACGGCTCAACGGGCGGCTAAGTTCCGTGCGGCTCTGCGGGCGGTTGGACTCGGTGCGGCTTGCTGGGCGAGCAAAACCTCCGCCAGGAGCACCATTAGTGCTGGCACGGCTGCTTGGTCGACTACCGTCAAACTCGCTGCCTCCACGACTTGAGACGGGCCCGAAACTCAGGCGGCTGATGCCTGAAGTGCTGATGCGGGAGACATGTTTGGTCGTTGGGTTTGGGGTCTCTTCTCCGCCGTTTACGCTGCTTGTCGCACTGATCGTGCTCCCGCCAGTACGCTTGCGGCTGCGTATAGTGATCGAGGATGGCATATAACCACCAGCTGCAGATGTTGTCCTTGGACTCGCCCGTGGTGGGGTGTTGACCGGTGCTGGTAGCTTCGATCGTGCAGACTGAACACGTTGTTCGAGGCGCTGCACTTGCGCTGTAAGGGAACGGATGTGTGTGAGTGACGCAGAGTTAGGCAAGCCTTTAGGTTGAGTAGTGCGGGCGCGAGAGGCAGTAAGGCTGACCGAAGGAGTCGGGCGTTTGGAAGATGTCGGGATGGATGGACCGCGCGACGATCGGAATGGTTGCGCGGAGGAGGGGTATCGCATCGGCTTAGGGGTAACGCTAAGATCGGCGGATGGTGCGCGGATGCGGCTTGGGGGGTTGAGAGGGGTCCGGAAAGCTTTGGGCGCCTTCGATGAGCGATCGGAGACGGGTGGGGAAGGTGGTGTAGGTGTTTCGGAGATAGTGTCTGCTGTGGATACAGATTTGCTGTCGGGAGGAGTGGTTATGAGAGGCGACGAAGCGATAGAGTCGGGAGATATCTCGCCTGCAGAGGGCGTGTTTGGTGCGGTAATGTCCGTAGATAATACTGGTAGCTGTCTGCTCTCGTGTCGCTTGAGCTTGTCCTGCAAGATTTCTGCTTCAATCTTCAGGTCTCCGAGCTCGTCGCGGAGGCGCTGTGCTTCAATCCGGAGGCCTTCTCTTTCTTGTTCTCCGATCTTGATCTCCTCCTCCATCATGACAGCTCTCTCGATAGCGACATTATACTTCGATTCTACATCCTCCAGCGACGAGGTTGTATTCCGTGCTTGCCTCTCAAAGTCGTCATTTGCCACTTCAATATCCCTTAGCTTCATTACCAACGTCCGATTTGTGTCTCGTAATGTCGTAATCTCCTTCTGCAGGGTATTTTGGGCTGCACCCCCCTCGTTCTTTGATTGCTTGTATTTATTCTGCAACATGTTAGACTCCACCATTCTGGCATCGCAAAGGTATCCCAGGGGCCCTTACCTTCCACTCGTCAACCTCAAAACCTAAGGTCTCGGCCTTCTGCTGCAGAGCCCTCTCCCGCTCCTCAGCAGCCTCCACATCCTTCTCAAGCTCCGCCTCAAGTTCCTGGCTTGACGACTGGAACTCAGCTAGCTCAAGCTCAAGCTGTTCATACTGCGCTTTGTAATATGCGAGCGCATCCTCCGGCGCAGTTGACTCCGTTGGTGGAGAAGATGGTGGTTCATCCATGGATCGTTAGCCTAATAATACGTCTGGGTTGCTGTTGTGTTTATCGCATGCGCCGGGACGCCTGGTGGTTTTAATGAAGATCTAAAGTTGTGTCTGGCTAGTTCTCGTCGCAAAGCGCCTGTCGAAGTGGTTGTTGCTGGCCTTTATTTCTAAAATGTCCGGTGTTTCGTTGAGTGGCATATGCATATAAGCTTGGTATCTGTCACTGTCTCGGATACGTGCGCAATGTAAAGCGATCTGAACAGGTCGGAAGTCGGTTTGAATTGTTTCGTAGTGGTCGGATATCGTGTCGTCGTAGTCGTAGTTGTCGTGGTCGTCGTTGCTGCTGGAATCGTCGGCGGCGGGGTTGTCGATATGGCGGTGTCGAAGGTTTGTTGTGTCGTCGTCGGTCTCTCCTTGAGGTAGAGATGGGGGTCTGTTGATTAAGGTTGCTCCTATCTTGGAATCGCGTAACAAATGTGGCGCTAACCGTCTCCCTGGCAATCTCACATCACGTGTTATTTGTTTCGAACTGCATGCTCGGCCGTTTGCATAAACCAATGATCCAAAAATATAACAAAGTATATTATCATACTTCTTTTTCACCTATAATTCACGTATATATTCACCTGAGTCATAGTAAATTGACCCTTCTTTCAGGTAAACAGTAGGGGGCTTGAAATATGCCAATAATGTGTTAATAAAAATAAACATATAATATGTTATTATCCTTCATCATTATTATTGTACGTTGTTAGAGTAAATAAATAGTACACAAAATAACATGAGAATATTCTAAAATACACAAACACGACCACACATAAAATTAATAAACAGGGCTCTCATGATATATACACATCGTTTACGTCAACTAGGAATGCCTATGGGGAATGTCACAAGTAGGGTTACCACATTTTAGGAAGAAGTTTTGTAAACGATTGAGCTGCCACACCTTTTATAAACGCCAACCCCAACAAAGACATAGTCGACAATACCCAGCCCAGTCCACCACAAGGTTTCTAATCCCTCAGGTAATACCAAGGTTACTCAATACTAGACCTCCAATAATTCCAAAGCCGTATATCCTTCAACAACCTCCCCGGCCGTCAGGCTGTCAACTCCTCTTGCTGTTCCCATCTGCTGTTGCTCCTGCTCCTCCTCATAAACAACTTCTTCGGGAGTTGTAGACTCTGGGGTCGTAAGGTCCAGGCTACCAGTTTCTGGACTGGCCTCATCTCCAGAATAGATCAACGGTTCGGGCTCTGCCTGGGCCTTTTCACTGTTGGTTTTGGAGTCGCTTTCTATATCGCCGTGACCTGTTTCTGCGTCTCCACATGCGCAGTGGCGATGATGGCGGCGATGATAGTGAACAATCGTGCTGAATGTAACAAGAGTTATGAAGTAGAGGATGCTGGCTGAATTAGTATAGTTCCATCAAACTTCGCCGAATGAAAAGTAGCCACGATGGGAATAAACGCACAACTCAATTATTCCAGCAGCAACCGAGACCATCATAAGGTCAATAAAGGCGACAACTATCGGATCGGCGATGTAGCCGGCATCATAGCGGCTATAGTGCCCAGCCTGCCCTCCATTCACGAAGTAGAAAGCAAAACCAACTGGCAGCGCCAGAAAAGAGAACGAGAGGAGCCAGAAGACAAAGACAAAGGCTTCCAAGGAGAGAATGACCCAGTAGTTATAGATCCTTGGAATATCCCCGTAAGTAGCGACAATCGTATAGGACGCAACGGTGACTGTGGAGAGCGACTTCAAGCCTGTTAGTAGGTGCTATACCGGATCTGGGCCGAAGACTGCTTACAGTTATAAGGCTGAGGATAACTCCCGCCATGGGTTTGGTCATAATAACCGCCCCATATATTGAGAGACTCAAGACGAGGAGCGCCAATGCAAGCTGTAGCGAGCGAAATATGAGGAAGTTCTTTGGAACCTTGACAACATGAGAAGCGGTAATTATCGGCGATCTGGACTTGGAAATCATGGCCCTCCATGTATCCATCATGATACCTTTGGCTATAGCGAGAGAATGACAAGAGCCTTATCAAACGAGTGAGAGGCAGGTATCTCAAAGTTGACTGGAACCTGGCCAATTGCCGAGAAAGAATGATACCGGAAAAGCGTTTGCCAAAAGAAAAAACGAATGTTGGGTGCTTGCACCAGAAGACCTACAGAAGTATGTTCATGAGAAGTGCAGACATTCCGAGAAATGATCTTAATTGCAGACACGATCGATTGTATATTAGAAGGAGCGTCCGGGTGCCCGTTCGCCGAATGCCACTTCCTCCTAGAAGGAGATACGCTACACTTCGATGGACAATCCCATCTTTTGCGGGATTTAGTTTATGTTTGGCTCCATGATGAATATGACAGTTGTAGCCTTCAATTCAAATTGGCCTGTCGGGTGTTAGTGCCATGAAGATAGAGCTCATCGTTGCCAAGACAGGAACTGTTAGCGTTCTTTGATGGGATTTCATAGCAAGTGCGGTCTTTATCTCAAATCAAAAGAAGTAAAGATATAAATAACTATAATCTGATCAACAAGATATAAATTTGTGACCGGTCAAGGGTATTCTTGGGCTGAGACAGTAGTGTTCAGGCTGGCCAAAACAGGAACTGAGAAACATCTCGGTCGGGATATTGTTTATCCATGCCGCTGCAACCCCCGCAGATCCCACGTTTCAAGGGATGACGCTTACTGCCGCAGCTATTTGATCACGGGGCACAATTAACATCACGGGCAAGCCACTTACCTGTAATCATTCCAACCTCGTGGCCCTTTTCTGACGTTGGATTATTCGCCCACAGTTGCATCGGCTGCGAACTTGACCCTGCCTAGCCTGCAATAAACTCGCCGAAAGCCAGGATCCAGGACTCGGACCATGCCAAAGTGAATGACTCCGCCTCATCCGGCGAGGAGAGGAGTCACGTACCACTTGCTCGCGCAACTATAGAACCAGGCGCACGGAAGCTCACCACATCGCGGCTGAACCAAATAAGATATGGTCCCGAACAAGCTTTCAATACTCGCACATCCCGCTTGACAACTTGGTGGCTTGTATTGCGTTCCTTGTTTCCCACACGTCGCCTCATCGGATATATCGCCACGTAACCGGATCATCCTCCGCCGCACCCTCTAGCCGACGCTCGATATTTGCCATAGCAGATATAGACGGAATCCGTATTGAAGCAGTGTCGCCTTTGGCGTCGTCTCGCAACGTTACCAACCTCTGGCTTCGCCAAGAGGCCATCCCCTCGACTTCGGCAGGGTGTGATCCTCAGCGAAGCGCGTTTTGAAAGACAGTAGTCTCTGGTGAAAGGAGAATTGCGCCGCTATGGACGAAGCAGCGATTATGGAAGCGGCAGAGGTCGCTGTTGACGGGTTTATGTTGGTCTGCCACCTAGTGTTGGTGGCGCTCATGTACGCGAACGAACTCGCAGTTTCGTGTGGCCAATGGCTTTCCACGCGAAAGATGGGATGGGAGACGGTATCATCATGGATGGTGTTTGTGGTGCTGATGTGTGCATCCCTTGGGAATTCGTGGTTCCTGCCAGAAGAAGTGGTACCGGGATGATATGGTTTGGTGAGGATTTGGTGGAATGAACTGAAGGATTGGCTGTTTCGGAATTCCCGCGACCCGCACACCGACCGGCTGTTCAAAGCCACATCGACCACAATGCTACCCTCGGTTGGACTTTCAAAGGAGAGAAGTTATTAACCTTGAAGTCCTGAAGCGGACTACTCACTGCAGTGGGTTACTATTATATTGCTCCGTCTTCGAGAAGGCAGGACCACCGAAAGAAGCGATTTATTATACATCAATGTCCTCCTTTTATAACCAGAAATCACGGCAACAGACGATTTGCCGGGTATAAACTCCCCTCAACGAGACGGATGGTTCCTTTGAGCACACGTCTGCCTTGCCACTTCAAAGACATTTGGCTACATGACAGAGATGGACATGGAACTGTTCTGACGACTGTGCTACATTTGCAACGGTTTGTGTTATTAGGAGTTTGGTGCATATGGGTCTGGGCCCCTCACGCTGGCGCTAGGTTGGTTTACGGAGGGAGCTATGTTGCAATACCCATTGTTTTTAGGTGTTAATTCATTGTTTATATCAAGCACATGTTATAGGGACTGTGAATAAGTCTTTGGTAGTGTCCTGAAAATATTACCATGGGTTTTTGAATGTGGATATCAGATCACTGCTCAAATCTAAACACTCGTCTACAAAACTCCTACCCATCCTGATGTGCCCCCCACTCGCCTACCATACTCCACAGGGATATGTGTATCCAATACAAGCGGTTGGCTACAACTTACCACCATGATAGAGAAGTCACTGACTTGAACCTCTCTCTGTTAATTTAACGACCTTTCTCTACATCACCGTACACGAAGCATCGTTCCCATCGTCAATCTTGTGATCGCCATCACTAGTACCCAATTTCGGCTCATGCAAATGTAAATCCCAGTAGAGGTGATCTTCCACCTGAGCTGGTTCCTCTTGAAACACCTTGGCCATGATCTCCATACACTCCTCATCCGGTTCAGCAAACAGGAGTGCAACAAGTGACACGCGCTTCTGAGGCGCCATCGACGCACTCCGCCCGTATGCACGAAGATATGATACGTTCTGCACGCGTTCTAGTTCGCTCTCAATTTTTCCGAACTGAAGCGTCATCTGCGTTGTGGCCCAGATATAGTTCATGGCGGAAAATGGGCGTTTGCCACAGACATCGTTGAAGATATCGACCTTGAGGATCTCTAACATATCAAGGTTATTGGGCATCCAATTTCTCTTTCCGCTGCCGCCTTGCATATATTTCGTCATGGAGCTATCGTTACGACCTATTTCTGGCGGTATAAGTGTATTAGGAGCGCCAGCAGCTCGGATCCTGCGCTTTTCCAGTTTTTCTGACACAATATGAAGCATTTGATCGCTCACCCCTTCTGCGATTGCATGAGAGATTAGCGGTGTTTCCCCTGTAGCTGCTTCGCCGGCTGCTGGTTCGAGTAACGTTTTTGACTGGCACATCCTGAGAAGACCTAGCATAGAACCTTGGGGAAGATCCTCGTCAGGAATGCGCTCCGGAACCCAATCTGCATCGTAGTAGAGTCGAAGAAACGAACTGCGGTTAAACATGCGATTCGCCTTTACATCTAAGTAGTCATAGTAGTTCCCTGTTGTACGGAGGACGTTGCGTCTGATGGCATTCCTTTGGGAATAGGTCCGGTCAGAGGTACTCTTGCCACATGCCGACGTAAAGGCTTTGAAAAAGTCGGAAGTAGGTGCTTTTCCACCAACGAAGAACATCATCGGGAAGGTCTCTATCAGGGCAGCGTAGAGTCCGGTTTTCTGGGTAATATAGCCCTTTTGCACTAGCATATTGTATAGGTGAATGACGCAGGTCGGCTCGTGGATTTTCTCCCACATAGTGAAGCCGAAACTATATGAAAGTCCCAAGGCCTCTACTAAACCAACGCCAGAAAGATATGGGGAATACTCCCACAGCCCGTTGGCATTCGTGTTAGAGAAACGAGAGCTGGGGATCGTTTTTTTGGCATTAACAAATGCAGATTCCCCAAGAGAGGATAGGAATTCGTCGTGGAGGCATTCTAGCAAATGGAAAGCATATCTGTTTCTGGTTGGATCGTCGAATTTTATGGCATCTTTTTCGAAAACATCGCCCAATGCCGTTACACCCATGGAATAACCGTAGCCGAATCCCTTGTGTTCACGATCCAGGAACCGATCAACGTCTCGCGGCGAACGGAATTCTTGAGCAGGTGCGCTAAGAACATGACCTTTGTAAGTGTCGAGGGACCAACCTCGGCACACTGTAAAAGAATCCACAATGCATTGTACCTGAAAAACGTGGCGCGGGAAGATCTTTTGTCTGACATCTGTGCCAGGTTTCTGCATAGCGAAAGACGTAATTTCGCCAGCGAAGTCAGTCAGCCCAAATAAGGTTCGATAATCCGCATATGGCCCCTTAGAGGACCAGTCAATCGTTTCCAAGTTAAGCTTCTGACCCATAGCGTCTTTTGCTTGACGCCAAAATATGAATGGACATTGACTAAGTCATACAACCAATTAATTGTGTATGACCTACGCCACGTAATGCGTTGTTCTTTGCTAGCGTTTTGAAGATCATATTTTGGATCCCAATTGCGAATTTGGGACAGCATAGACTTCGTCGGTTTGCCGCTCCGTGTCTTCTGATAATCTGTTATGAAATCGAGAAGGTCTCGATAGGCGTAAATCATCAATTCCTCCTTTATATCGACAACTGTATCAGGAATCTCTTCACCTGCCACATCAGCTTCTTCTATTGCGTATAGACGCAAGTGAAGCGTGTCTTGGGCGTTGTCGGGATCTCCTCGTGTAATCGTGTTCGTAACAGTTTCATATGACTCGTGGCCACCAGGAAAGTCGACAAATATTGCCGCTTCTGTTTGCTTAATCATACTTGTGGCAATATTTGATAGAGCTCATGCAACGGCACTATTGAGACCATTATATGATAACTGGTGCCAAAGACGTTGTAAAAAACGCCGAAGTATAACCCATTGCTGGGAAAGCGAGTACACCGCAATCAGGTAGTCAGTGATGAGACCACTCGTATCTTCAATAATATGGTAGCTCTCAAGAGGCATTTCATCGGCGCTGTCATCTGCACCTGACTTTGGTTTACCTTTCGCTTTCTTGCCCCGCTTGCCTTTTTTACCCTTATTCACAGGTCTTCTCTTCGGATTCTTTGCCCGTGGCTTCTCATGGGGTACATCCTCGACTGGATCATCTGAGGCCTCATCTCCACTATTAGCATCGTTGACACCAAGAGCCGAAAATTTGTTTTAAAAGATGACCTCGTCTTCATCTTCTTCGACGGGGGACGCCGCCTTAGATTTCTCCTGTGAGGCCCACAGCTTGCCCCCTAGGCTTTCGAATGCCTCAGTGAGAGTATCGATGAAGTATTTGTGTGTCGCGTTACTTCTCTCAATCTCTGGATCCAGAGTTTTTGAGACAGTCCGCTGAAACAACGAATGGGTAGCAGTCCTCACAGCTATGACCGACTGAAATAGGCGGTAAACGGTTGATGGCACTGGGCTGATATGGCTCGCAATGAGCTTTGAAGTAGGAACAAGTGCAGAGATTCTAATTTCGCCAGTAGTATTCAAAGTTGTCGGCGCTGCCTCTTGGATTGAGATGGCTGGCGTTGACTTGATGATGCTATTTGAGGCATGGATCATCCAGTAGATCAAGCGTCTGGTGTCACGTTTATACGCCAGGTAAGAGTTATGGTCCGCCATGCTGCTCTAGCATACCACTAGTAGCATATAGTCCAAACCAGACGAGATAGACGCTACTGTTCCTCTTCGCAAGTTGTCGAACCCACAAACAGCGAAAGAAAGGGGTAATATCGAGAGTTTGTGTGCTTTATGATTACATTTCCCTTTACTCTCATATGCACTCAGACGGTGAGAGGTTTATCCGTAATAAAGTAATAATGGCGATTGTGGATGGGAAACTTCAACATGGGGGGTGAGAGATCGAGGGGTTGAAGGGACCTGTCCCCTGGCGTACCTGGTGTACCTGGTACACGAACAAGCTTTATCACGTGCTAAATTGGCCGCTAGTACGATTGCCCCTCGCACCAATGACGAAAGGTGTGGTGGGTGATAGCTATTGGCGGTGTATGTGTAGGTACCTACAACTACACTGTGGTAACTATAGGAATGCAAGTATGAGTACTTGTTTCTGCCCTGAACAACCGCCAACCTCTTAACAACCTAGTAACCCGAAACCTTCGAGGGATTTCTTGGCCGCTATTATATGAAAGGAGTCTGTGGCCGAACTGAGCTATCGTAGGTTCACGAACTTCCTTCATTAAGGTTGAGAAGGTATCTTCTATCGCCTGGTGCCGCCAGCGCGCCCGCAGCCTACCACTACATATACATCCCCCGCACCGCTCTTTGGCTGAACATATAGTTTACAATGGCCTCAAAACTCCCCCCACCAAACCCAGAAAATGGAGAACAATCAGCGGTTGGTGATGCACCGCCGGCCTATAACGAGGCAACGGGAACTCTGGACCTTAATAGGGGTGGCTTAAGCACACAATCCAATTTCGCAGGTTAGCGTTCCACCCAGATCTTTGTTTCGTGGACTCACCAAACTACTAGGTGACGGGCGCATCGACATACAGATAGATGAGATAGACACTGAGCTCGCACAGCAGATTCAGCAGATTAACTCGGCTGCTCATCAGGAGACACAGGACCATCCATTGCCGGCGTACGATGCTCCGTCGTATCTGGCAGGCAGCCCTGGCGCTGCTCCGCTGCCTCTCAATGTGGTAATCCAAGTCGTCGGCTCACGAGGAGATGTCCAGCCCTTCGTTGCGCTGGGTCGTGAGCTGAAAGGAAAGTATGGCCATCGCATCCGCTTGGCAACTCACGGCACTTTCAAGAAATTTGTGGAAGAAAATGGACTGGAGTTCTTTGAAATCGGCGGAGACCCCACGGAACTGATGGCATTTATGGTTAAGAATCCCGGTCTCATTCCGGGGATGAAATCCCTGAAAGAGGGTGAAGTGGGAAAGAGGCGGAGAGGCATTGCTCAGATTCTTGAGGGGTGTTGGAAATCCTGTGCTGATGCTAAGGAGGCGACCGAAGAAAGCAGCATCGAGGCGAAGGGTGGTGCAAAAGTGGCACCTTTCATTGCCCATGCCATCATTGCTAACCCACCTAGTTTTGCACATATCCATTGTGCACAAAAACTGAGAATCCCGTTGCACATAATGTTCACGTAAGTGTCGACCGCACTTCTGTTTATTCTTGGGCAAAGCCAACTTTCGTTTATAGAATGCCGTGGTCAGCAACCCTCGACTTCCCACACCCACTAGCGAACATCAAATCAACAAATGCCAGCGGAAGCATGACAAACGAAATGAGCTATACGCTTGTAGATATGATGACATGGCAAGGCCTTGGTGACATCATCAATAATTTTAGGAGAGAGACGCTAGAGCTGCCGTACATTTCGCAGGCTGCAGCGACGACTATGTTTCATAGGCTGCGAATACCCCACACGTATTGTTGGTGAGAACCTCCCCTCGCGACGGCTAAACCCAAGTCCGATAGATCTCAGGAGTATTTATCTAACATATCTAATAGGTCTCCGGCACTGATTCCAAAACCCAAAGATTGGGGCCCTCATATCTCCATCTCGGGCTTCTACTTCCTCTCATCACCATCTGACTATCAACCGGATGCCGAGCTGGCCGATTTCCTAGCGGCAGGTCCACCACCAGTGTATATCGGCTTCGGATCTATCGTCGTTGACGACCCGAACGCCATGACCAAGCTAATCTTTGACGCCGTGAGAAAAACGGGGCAGCGCGCCTTGGTTTCGAAAGGCTGGGGCGGCCTTGGCGGCGACGAGCTAGATAAACCCGAGGGCGTTTTCATGATCGGAAACTGTCCTCATGACTGGCTTTTTAAGCACGTTTCCTGTGTTGTTCACCACGGTGGAGCGGGTACCATGTCAGCAGGCATCGCGCTTGGAAGGCCTACAGTCATTGTCCCATTTTTCGGTGACCAGCCGTTCTGGGGTGCAATGGTAGCGCGTGCCGGCGCGGGACCGTTGCCAGTCCCGTATAAATCACTCACCGCTGATGGACTGGCGAACTCAATCCTTGAAGCGCTCAAGCCGGAGACTCTGGAGCGTGCACGAGAGCTCGGCGAACTCATCCGCGAGGAGGATGGGTGCAAATCCGGCGCGGAGAGCTTTCATGCCCATTTAAACATGGACAAACTGAGATGCATGATGGATCCACAGCGACCTGCAGTGTGGCGAGTCAAGACTACGGGCCCAAAGTCGGAGCATGTGAGGCTGAGCACCTTTGCCGCAACGGTTCTAGGGAATGAGGGAATCATCGATATGAATCTGATGAAGCTTTACCAGCCCTGCAAGTACAAGGTAGAGGAACAGTTCGTACTATCTAACATGGAAGGGCCCAACCCTGGCCTCAGCATGGCCGGTTCTGTCGCACATTCCTTGGTACACCTGCCCCTTAACATCGGCAAAATATACGCAGGTGTTGTTACCAAGCCGTACAAGGGCGCAAAGACGGGGGGTTGGCGCGGCTTCCGCAAGGGACTCGGAAAAGGGCTCGGCAACTTCCTGTTTCCTCTGAGAGGCGTAGTTATAGGCGGCACAACCTATGGGATACGTGGCGCCTATGAGGCGATTAGAAGGAAAATGGGCTCCGATACGTTGAGCTTCATCCTTGCGGCGCACTTTGTGCAGGGGTATGAGGAAGCCAGGACGGCGACGGAAGAGCAGCGACTGGAGGTTCTAAGGCGCTGGAATGAACTTGCACCGGAGTTGAGGGAGATGAAGAGCACAGAGAGTAGTAAGGGTAAGAATAAGGGCAAGGGGAAGGGCAAGCAGGGTGACGGGTCGGATCCGCCAACCCCTTCAGGTAGTAGAGGATGAGGTGATGATAGCATCTAAGATACCAACGACACGACATGACTGATGACACGGGGGTTCCTGGTGGTAGGAGGGGTTCTATTAGAATATACACGGAGAATATTATGGTGTCAATCGGGTGGGGGCATTGATATACCCCATTGGATATAAAAGGACTGATATATATATGGAAACCCGAGTATACCCTGAGTTAAGCTTCACATGAGAGCGAATACAGATTCACATGATTTATTCTCCTCGACCTTGGCGATAGATAGTATCGATATTATTCATTGGGATGTAGTTATATAGATTATGCCGAAGAATTTAGAGAAATGAGTTTTGTAGGGAGATAAGCCAATAAGCCAAAAAGGCCCGGCTATCGACCCGTACCTGATTATACTCCCTGTCAGAACCGGTTCTCTGCCACATTTCGGTACGTACCATACATCATCTCATCCAAAACTGGGCCAAACAACTCCAAACCCATCCATCCCCGACCACCGACCGCAAACATCATCGTCCACAAAACTAACCACAGCTCATCTTCAATCGTCTATACGGCATCATTCGTTTCGCAGTGTTGATATTCGTTCTTACAGTACCATTTGCAGTACTTTTACAGCACATACTTGCTTCTTTTTATTACATTCGTTTCTTGTCACTCGTGCCTTCTTCAAAGCCGTTTCCCCCCGTACATTCAAGGGTCGTCGCATGGTCCCTGTCTAATTTCCCAAGAGCATCTCTCACGACTGTCATCAAATCATCGATCTCTGGAGTTCGAAACAGTTCGAACCCACAAACAAATTTACAAAACACCTCACGATATCCAACCCACCCGCGAGAGTCGGGCAACCGCCAACATTGCGTCCTCAGTAGCGCCTCCACTCTTCGCGACGAACAGTACCTCGACTACTGAATATGCTATGAACCAGATAACCTCCGATGAGGAGAGTCACGAGAGCAGCGTTGGCATGCCGGGCTCACCTCCAGACCTTTCGCTCAGCAGCTCAAAGTCGTCCAAGTCGTCCTTCCATTCTTCCTACCAATCCGACGACAATGGCATCCTGGCAGATGTAGGACACTTTGAGGATATTGGGCTGGATGACGCGCAGTCGGAACAGGAGAGCGCCGACTTTGTTGACGACCTACCGTCACATTCCTCGGATCGATCTGTGAAGGGGAGATCGAGATCGCTAGCATCCATACAGAGAAACCTGACATCGAAGGGGAGGCCGGGTCTGCCGGGTGCAGGGCCCCATGGGCGAAAACCGACTGGCGAAGGGCTGGGGCTGGGACTGGTGCCCGGTAGCGCAGCTCCACGGCGCACCTTTTCGAGCCAGTCCATGACCAGCCTTGGGGCGATGAACGGGCGTAATCGCAGTCCGAGCCCACTTACACAACCTGGAGCATTTCCGAGATCACCGCGATCACCACGAATGAGCTGGCAATCGAATCGAGAGCGCAAGTCGGCGCAGGAGCTGGAAAAGGAATGCGACGATGAAGACGATGATATCCCAGATGAATGCTACCTCCAAAACGTCCCTATGTCCCCACGCCCACCCGGAGAGCGTACGGTGGAGGCAACGCCGACAATTCCGAAAGAAAAAGTCAAGCCGGCTGGTAATGGCACTCCGGCAACTCCAGGCGCACAAGGAAGCCTGAAGCAGCCTGAAGGTTTCCCGAAGCCTTCAAGTCCAGGGTTCTATACCAAACCTGGGCGGGCGAAGAGTTGGACGGTAGCGTTGTCGGAGTTGAACGCGGAGGCTAAGTCTCTGACTGAAGCTCTTGAAGCACATGCAGACGAGCAATTGGAATCTAATCAGCCGAAGCGTCCACCTTACCTTGGAGATATCAAGCGGTCCAAGTCTGTCATGTCGGAGCTCCCTCTGCGAAGGAACGACGTGATGATCGATCCGCTTCCCATCTCAAAAGAGAAGATGGCCGTACTCTCCCGAACGAGGCCGAGCTGGCTCCCACCTAAGGATCCTCTGGAAGAAAAGCGGCACCTGAAAGAGTATCAAAAAATGATGGCGGCATCATTGGAGGCGGAGAAGAAACGAGAGGCTTCAAATTCAAGCGATACATCACGAGATGATACGGCCAACTCACTGCTGAGGATTTGGGAAGACCACGTTCTGCCAAATTGGGAGGCAGCAACCTCACTGAAGCGAACAAGAGAGCTGTGGTGGAGAGGAATCGCACCCAGATCGAGAGGTGCTGTATGGGATCGTGCTATTGGTAATGAACTTGGCGTGTCGGAATCTTCATATAATGCGGCGTTAAAGCGCGCCAAGAACCTCAAAAAGAAGTTAGCAAAGGGCAATGCTACCGCCGACGACCTCGTCCAAGGAAAATGGTTCGAGAGTATCAACAGGGATGTAGCGACAACTTATCCCGAACTCCGCATCTTCTGCCCTGGCGGACCGCTCTCCGAGTCGTTGGTTGATGTTCTGATGGCATATGTGATGTACAGGAGTGACGTTGGATACGTCGACGGCCTAAGTGTATGTATACTGATCCCGGCTGCAATTTCCGTACTAACTCTTGATAGACCGCTACAGCACTCCTGCTGCTTAATTTCCCAACACCGGCCGCCGCGTTCTGCGCCTTGGCAAATCTCCTCAACCGCCCGCTTCCTCTCAGCTTTCATACCCATGATCACGGCGCCATGTCCCGTATCCACACTCTTGTCCTGGAGACATTATCCGCCAAATTCCCGCGTCTTTATGCCCACCTCTGCTCAACCATTCAGATTGACCAACAACCGGGGCCGTGCCTGAATGCCACTTTCTCGTCTCTCCTCACGAAGCAGCTCAATCTTGATGTAATCACGCGACTCTGGGATATATGGGTATTTGAAGGCGATGCTGTCCTTGTAAGGGCCATGGTGGCGCTAATTGGAAGCCTGGAGACTAAGTTCTACGGTGCCACCTCCGCACGAGAGGTCTTGGCTATCCTGAATGATAGCACCGTGGAAGGAGAAGAAGACTTTATTCTGGCGTTGAGGGATGCTGGACGATAGGGCTTGGATAAAGCAAGGCTAGTCTGATAAGTGTAGTTTAGTGTTTAATCGCTGGTACTGTATAAATGTAATCACGATATTTGATGGTTGGTCGGATGGCCACCATGGATGAAATCTCCTTGTGCCCAAATGCTGAACAGGTGACTGCGGAATATACCGAAAGGGCTTCCCAACCTCTGCCATTATATTGCTAGGCACTACGAGTAACGTCAGAGGCGCACGCTGGCTTGGAGAAACCGGGCGTCGAACTGCAGCGTCGTCCTAGACAGGCG
The DNA here is from genome assembly GCA_000750755.1 of Pseudogymnoascus sp. VKM F-4513 (FW-928). NCBI lineage: Eukaryota > Fungi > Ascomycota > Leotiomycetes > Thelebolales > Thelebolaceae > Pseudogymnoascus > Pseudogymnoascus sp. VKM F-4513 (FW-928). The sequence continues at coordinate 30,453 of JPJW01000603.1, forward strand.
ACGCCAACAGCCACGATGTTACACTCGCCGGCAGTGATATCCCTTCACAGGAGGATCCTCACGATATATGCCGGTTTCGTTGGGTTGCATTGCATCGAGTCGAGAGTGGTGGCTAATCTGCGTGAACATATTCTGATAGGTGCGAGATTTGAAGCATGCTGGAAAATACTATATGATAAAAGAAATTATCCGCGACCATCCATGTCGAAACGGCCTAAAAAGGCCCGAACCAGACTAATTCTGACATCCACCTCCGATGGGTATTCTGGGGTTAGCATGGCGCAGATTACATTTGCTGGACGACAAGCGTGGGTTTAAGCAATAGGCCTTATTGTGATACAATCTATTAAACTGGAATTCCCCATATAACAAGAGTTTTCCCCGCAACTTGAAGCTGATACCAACGCGCATCTCGTGCCACGTTGGTATCCACTCTGTATAGCACTGAGTAGCGGGTGATGCCCTATGTGAGTAAAGGCTACGCCCACGGGGGAAATTTTGCACGTATATCCGGCACAAGAGTCAGGGAGTATCCCTGCTACAGAACCTCCCTGGGCTTTCTCAAAGCGCTTCATTTATATAGAGGCTATATTGCCAGTTAGCTTAGCGAGGCAGGTGATTGGCACAGACACAGGTGCATTCTAACTGCCTCACTCACCCCTTTCCCCCGCATATCGAGCCTTGGGCCGGTAGATGCTATGCCGGAGCTCACAACACGTCTGGCGGCCCGCCGGGTGCATCTGTTTAGGCGCCATTTTGAGGCTGCAAGTATTATCATATCCATAATTTTTCTTCCGTAAGAGCGACGCAGTAAAGACGCGCCACGTCCATACCGGACGTGACTGCATTCTGTGGTATTAAATGCCGGGCTTAGTGTAGCGTTGGTATAGAGTTCTATAGTTGCGTGTGCACCTCCTGTGGATACGAGCGTAGCTCAACACTAGGGACGTTCTGTAGTCAATGCCACACTCTATGGCGGGGTATACGGGGGTGGCTTAATCCACTTTCCCCAGGTTTTCCCACGCGAGGAGCACTAATATAAGCCACGATCGGCACTCACAACACCATCAGCTCTCAACACCATCAGCTCTATAGCCACGACGCAACCGCAAAACAAATTCTGAAGGTATATCTAAGAAAACTCTGTGGCGGTGAAAGATAGAGTATGCATGTAACATTTTTCCCTACGCGTATCTACAGCGCAATAAATGGCTTGTGACGCATATCTTAAGGATGCTAAATTGAATATCTCTGTATCATGTCGCCCTCGGTATTTCGTCCGGAACTCTGAACTCACTCGATAGCCCATTCCAGGATACCCTTGAACAGTATAGAGCCCATAGTTTCAGGTAGAAATGACCCCACGAATACACTACCTGTATTCTCCGCTGTGCATTGCCGCTCGCGTTGGCGGTTTATCCGTATGGTTACCACGGGCTTTGCAATTAATCCTACTTCGAAACTTGATAGTGATTGGACTGTTCTTTATTTTGACGTTCGCCGTCCATTTGGCTGTTTATGCTGTCTAGGAAGGACGCGTCCACGACTCGTCCACAGGCATGAACTATCACACAGGGGCAACCGGATGAACCACTCACGAAGCATCCTTCCCTACCAGCCTCATCACATAGTCTCCAGCCTGAATCTCTGGAAGAACATTCGGCGCAGCGTCTCTCCACATTCTGAAGCCACACGCAGGCCAGCATCAAACCTTGCCATCCGGAATCAGAACCTAGGTTCCGTGCAGATCGAATCATTTAGAGTAAGGGGGAGAGGGGTTCCTCCCCAATCGGTGAAGTTTCCCTGGCCCAAGATTGATCTGATCGACACTTGCTGTCACCTGCTCCCTCTGATATAGGGATTCACAAATAGCCATGGAAGAACGAGAATGGACCAGCTTGTAACGGATACTCACCGTAGAGACGCCTCCTCGGCCAACAATTAGTCTCTGATACCACCAAGCGCATCCTTCTTGATTATGCGCCCTACTATAATTCCGACAGCCAAATCAACATCAGGGCCTTGAATATGAATTTTTATCAACCCGTCGTTCCCGTCGAGCCGATAGATCCATTAAATTCAGAAGTTTCCAAGGCGGAGTCCGAGGAGCCGTTTCCAAATTGGATTTCTTGGAATCTTCTTTCTTAGATCAGATCTTGTCCCCGGGGCGATGGCGTCAAGTATAAAGACCGCTCCTCCCCCCGAGGGGAAAACAATCGTCCGACAGACATCAAGCATCTGATCATCTTCCAATCATGTATACCCAAGCTATTCTCCTCTCTCTTCTCGCCGCTGCCAGCGCGCAGCAGGTTGGCACCGAACAACCAGAGACGCACCCTTCCATGACATGGTCGAAGTGCACTGGCACCGGCGGCACCAGCTGTGCTGAGCAGTCAGGAAAGGTTGTGCTCGACTCGAACTGGAGATGGGTCCACAAGGTTGGCGACTACACCAACTGCTACACCGATAACGAGTGGGATGCCGAGCTCTGCCCAGACAACGCGTCCTGCGCGGAAAACTGTGCCCTTGAGGGTGGTGACTACCCAGGCACATACGGAATCAACGTGAGCGGAAACTCGAACCAGTTGACCTTTATCACTGAGGGAGATTACGCCACAAACATTGGCTCCAGGACATACCTCATGGCAGATGACACCAGCTATCAGATGTTCAACCTCCTCGACCAGGAGTTCACTTTTGATGTCGATCTCTCCAAGCTTCCTTGCGGCTTGAACGGCGCACTCTACTTTGTCTCCATGGACAAGGACGGAGGACTGAGCAAGTACCCCGGCAACGCAGCCGGTGCCGAGTACGGAACTGGATACTGTGATGCTCAGTGCCCGCGTGATCTGAAGTTCATTAACGGCGAGGTAAGCGTGAATCGACACTCCGCATTTGATCATTTGCTAAATTCTCACTCAGGGTAATGCCGAGGGTTGGGAGCCATCCTCCAATGACCCCAACGCTGGTGTTGGTGGCCACGGCTCTTGCTGCGCCGAAATGGATATCTGGGAGGCTAACTCCATGGCCACGGCCTACACCCCGCACTCTTGCGACACCATCACCCAGGAAAGATGCGACGGCGACGGATGTGGAGGAACCTACTCTGCTGACCGTTACGGAGGAACTTGCGATCCCGATGGATGCGACTTCAACTCTTACCGTCAAGGCGACACCACCTTCTACGGCGCGGGATTAACCGTTGACACCAGCAAGGTGTTCACCGTTGTGACTCAGTTCATCGGCAACCCCCTGACGGAGATCAAGCGCTTCTACGTCCAGGACGGCGTCACCATCCCCAACTCCGAGTCCAAGATCGAGGGCGTCACTGGTAACTCCGTCACCACCGAGTACTGCGATGCTCAGAAGATTGCCTTTGATGACAACACCAGCTTCGCCGACCACGGCGGCATGGAGTCCATGAGCAAGGCTCTCGGCGCCGGAATGGTTCTGGTCATGTCTCTTTGGGATGACCACTACTCCAACATGCTCTGGCTCGACTCCACCTACCCCACCGACTCGACCAAGCTTGGCTCCTCCCGTGGCTCTTGCGACACCTCATCAGGTGTCCCCGCCGACGTCGAGTCTGCATCACCAGACGCTTCCGTCACCTACTCCAACATCAAGGTTGGCCCAATCGGGTCCACCTTTGCGGAATAATAACTTCCTGGGTGCTGTGGAGGAGAGGTTGAGTTTCTGCTAGAAGTGGAATGGAAAAGAATGTGCTCTCTTTATATGAAGACTTAAAGACGTACCCGCTTTCTTCTGAAGATATTCAATTCGTACATATGCTAGGCCTGTCGTTTACTCACTTTACTATCGGGTATAGTTAGCAAGAGGTTAAACATGTTTATATTTGTTGCATGAAGTCACAGACCCTATGAACGGTGATTATGTCTTGAATGCCTCGTATATCTTAAATCCCATGCTCCAATTCTGCGGTCGTAGTGATCCTGCCTGTTGCCAATGTTGCTTTAATCCATCCACGGTTCTCATGCTGCCTCGAGCAACATACGCAGCCCACTATGCCTTGTGGTCGTCGCCGATATTCCTACTTCTTATAGTAGCAGACAACCAACCGTGGTGGTTCTCTGCCACATCAAAGCACGCTTCAGAGAGCGCTTTCTGGTGAAGTCTTACCCAAGCTGTCCTTCTGGGAGGTCTTATGGTCACACTGTCTCGTAATGCCTCATATCTTCCTCAACTGCTATCTCAAACTCTGGGTCAGCAGACCAGTTCCACTACTGCATTGTCCTCGTGCTTATCGTCGCCGTAGTTGGGCGCCGACATCCTGTGGCTTCTCGTCGATGACAACGGGTAACAACGGCTTCAGAGCCACAGATAGAGAAGCAGCTGTCCGGAGGGGAACTCCGAATGCCCTGAGAGACCTATACAATAGGGACGGTAAAGAACGGCTCAACAGGAGAGAAATCTAGACTAAATCCACAAGAGACAGAAGAAAGAGAGAATACTCACGTACTAGAGCTTGCAACGCAGTTGTGCTACCTTCAGAGATATCCGAAGAGATTAATTGCACACGGGGACAACCGATTGAACTTTCAATGGGCAAAGGAGACGTCAAAAAAATAATTATATCCAAAATCCCCATCTAGTAAACACGAAAACCTACTACGTACCGAATGCCTAGGCTTAGGTAGAGGTACTCACTCACGTATGCTCCTCCCATGATAAGGGGTACCCTCAACATCAGGCAAATCCCCCCAAGGCCACCGTGACGCCCCTTACTCCCAGAGCGGAAATCCGGACCCCTCACAACGAGCCGAGACGGAGCCTTCCAATCTCCGATGCCTGCCATCTACGTGAGCCGACAAGAGCACAGCATAGATTGCCCCTATCCCGTGCCATCCGCGCCCTCAATCATCGAATGCCGTGCCCCCGCCACCTCATCATCTCGAGATATCGACCAAGATTCCCCATGGCCGCACCGCAGACCCCCAACCTACTCGTGACTCAATGGCGGCGGCGAATTCCTCAACAACCACCGCCAAGGTGGCAGGCAGTGGCAGTGGCAGGATGGCGGTGGTGGGCTGGGTGAGGGGTGCGCCCAGACACTATGGTGCAATGCATGGGTCGCTACAGCGCCTAATCGCGTGTACATCTGAGACATGTATCGACAAACTTACTGCGGTGCGACGCCACGAAACTAGTAGCCCGCATTGCTGGATATCCCTGAAGGGGGGTAGGTCGGCGGCGGCCATTTATAATATATATATAATTCTTCATCAACGCCGCCGTGGCGATGACAAGTAGTTCGTTTCTTATTCTTTCTCATTCTTTGCCACAGCGTCGCAGCGGTTCGCGGCAAGCCACAGTGGGACTGTAGCCATGCACAACATCGAATCCGAATCGCTTCGTGGAGGAAAGAGCGGCCCTCTCACTTGAGACACCCCGTCTCCTGATGAGCCACTGCACTTGCCGCCGACAGGTGCTGTGCATACTCCCAGCTGCAGACCCACAGATGATCAAACAGTTATGCATGCGCTGACGATTCGAGCCGCGATGCCATGTCCACGGAGATGCTTGCTGGCGGAGTTGAGTGGCCGCCGTAGAAACTCCCATAGAGTATTATCGTTTGCAGCCATAGTAACTGTAGTAACACTGCATATAGCCTGCTCAGAGCGTCATACAGAGCAAGGCCAGCCAACGGTCTAGATGCGTCAGGACAACGTGATGTCGCGCAATCAATGGCTGTGAGGCATTCCTCACATCCAGGGATAAAACGTGCTGCCCACAGATGGCTGATGGCTTCTTCTGTAGGGTGTGCATCGCAGCACATACTCGCCTAGCCCAAGTACCCAGTACCCAGTACCCAGTACCCAGCACCGCACCTCCCTCATAAACTGACAACATGTGAACCCCGCAGGGCCCACCACCCTGACAGGGAGCCGATATCAATAAGAGCTACCCACCGCTGCAGCACACGAAACGTCGATAGATTGTCCTTGCCCATCGCAACCCGCAACCCCTCCAGCGCGCGCGTACGTAAACGGCCCATATTCCTCAATGTCCTCAATAT